>VXBC01007688.1:2903121-3017352 GCA_013399945.1 Ploceus nigricollis
GGGGAACAGAGAATAATATTACAAGTACAGGCGGTAGTAGGAAAGGGACATGATTACACTTATTGTCAGAGAAACCAAACATTTCAGGCAAACCAGGTGCTGCTTCCTTGCCAAGGGTAAGGCTTCATGAGTTGATATTGAGAAATATTATTTGAAAAATTCTTGTGGGAATCTGTATGGTTTGTGAACAAAGTAAAATGAAGGATTTGTCATGAAGGGCTACACCTGGAGAAGGGCAGAAGGGGAAAATATGTATGGGATTGTAAGTTAGGGTTGCTCTGTGAACCTAAAAGACAATGGCCTTTGAACAGCCATATCATGCCAGGGAGAGCTAGTGGCAAGAGAAATATGGGAGGACCAGCTCAGGACAGAGCTCTGCATTTGTGAACAGCATCTGACTGGGCCTATCTCCCTCTCCTTGACTGCCTCAGTATGATCTGCCTGCTTTTTTTTTCCTGTAGCAACTAAATAGGGAACACTGACAGTTTGATGGCAGTCCCAATACTTGTGCAGCTCCAATAGCTGCACATCCCACAGGATTATCTCCTGCCAGACTTTTATTAAAACTATTAAAAAGCCATAGAAAACTTGAGTGCCAAAGATGGAAGCAGATGTGGAAAAAGGCAAAGGTTCAGCAAGATAAGGCACATGAAGCAGAGAAAAAGAAACTGGAATTTGAAGGAAGTATAATAAACTCATTACAGAAAAAAAATGGAAAGCGAGAGAGTGAAATAGAGAAAAACTTTTAACACAGAAAAAACCCAATTAAAAGGTCATCAAGTAGAGGAGATGCAGGAAAGAAATAAGAAACAGGGATTTTATGCATTTCCTATATCCAAACATAGGTGTGAGTTAGAAATAAGGTATTTCATTAGAAACCTTGAAAGTGATCACATGTTCCACCTGCAGGTTTATTGTCTTTTGTTTTTCTTCTTTTAATTTCAAAAAATACCCCACATGTGACTTTCACCACAGTTCTTAATTTACATTGTCCACTTTCACAATATTGCTATTTTTTTTTAGCTCTTCTTCAAGGTTGTTCCAAGCAGGTATCACTAAATATTAATGCCTACCACACATTTTAGAGCCAGTTAGGATTTTTTTGTGGATACCGATCAAGTTATGACAAAGAATGCACTAGAACATCACTAACAACTTTTCCTCCGTCCCCTGAACTTTTTAAATTAGTAGTGGTTACATAAACGAAGGGATGCTCTAAGTTTCTAGGTCCACTTTGCAAAAAGTTGATCCTTTTGGTTTTTTTCTCTCTGTAGCCCTAAATGTCAACAATGATCATGAAAGAAACTTGTTTAAACCTTCAACTGAAAACACAATAGCAAATCCACCTATTTGCTCAGGGACAGTCTGTCAATGCAGGTGCTCTACAGAATCAGTGGAGTACTTTTTTTCTGTATTTAGAAGAGTTGATTCCTCTCTTTTCTCTTAAAATGAGTATGCAGTGAGGCTGCTTCTCCAGGAGCTATTTCTCTTTGTGCATTATGTACTTCAACAGTGAATTGGTCTAATTTAATTTATTTGCACTGAGGCAAATGCATTTTTTTTATGGTGCTATTAGTTGAAACTACCATCACGAACTCTCCATGTCTCCAATAGGAACAGTTCTATTAATTATAAATGCAGGCTATAGTTTAGATATGCAGAGTTCAAGCCTCTCAAAATCCTTGTGGGAAATATATATGCTTGCTTGTGCTTTAGGTAGCCAGTTTACCATTGCATTATTTTATTCTGCTAAATGAGACTGTTTTCAAACTTTTGAAAATTTTGTACCAGTAGTGTTGAATATTAAAATATTTTCTTCTGATGAATTAAAATAACGCACCTTGATATATAAAAGGTTCCAATTCAACAGAACACTACTGTTGACTTCCAGCTTTACTAAAATATTTCCTAATTGTTTTAATTCACTATATTGTTTTAATTACCATCTTTTTAGTCTTTCCATATCATTAATGGTAGACTTACCTGCTTATTATATAAAGCTAAATTAATGGCTATGTCCTATCTTTAGAAGGTCGTTGTGGTATCTTTTGATACTTCTGGCAGTTACAGCAGATTGAAAGATGAGATTTGTTTGAACATGTATTTTAAAACCAGAATCCACAGAGCTTTGTCTCAAGTATTAATGTTGTTTATTTACATATGCCTCATATACCTGGATAAAGAATCAAATAGTATTGCTTATAATTCAAAACATGATAGCTGGTGTGTGCTACATGCATACAAAACTGAGCTGCATAATTTATTTTCAGTAGTATTAGAGGTTAATTGAAGTACATTCTTTACAAATGGAAAACATCAGTATGTTAAAAAAAAGTTTTCACCAAAATATTCTAAAGTCAATCTCTAATTGTCCATATAACCAGCGGGCTGGATAGCTACTATATCTCTGGTTCAGCCATGATTTGGGTATATATGAAAGTAAATCACTAGTATTTATGAGCTTGAGAAGTGTTCACCAGGAGTAGCCTGTGAGGCAAAAATGGTTTAAGGCTACTGGAAGAAGATGCTCCTAATGAGAATCATAGCAGTATATTATATTTTTTTTCCAAAAATGGGGATACTTGAAAAACTTTGTATATTAAAACAGCAAGAAATAGAGTAGGTCAACATTATAGACTACCTCAGTTTATTAACACACAATTTATACAACTGAATGCAAGATAAGTAGCTACTTGAAGTTTTTCACACAGAGGAACCGAAGTGCATGTATGGGTAGAGGGATTAATTAATGTGCTTTTTGGTGTGATAGCATTATTCTGGAATATTAAGACAAACTAATCATAGTTGTAGTCATAAGAAGTTATTATTATCATTTTATCTGCCCAATCATAAACATATTATGGTTCAGTGTGTTTAATCATCCTGTAAAAAGGCAGCTGACAAATTTCAAAGGTTTCTGAAAAGAGCTACAAGAATGCTACAGCTTGGAATATGTTTTTTAATATACGATTAAACTTCATCTTGTAAAAAACTGAAAGGTCTTTAGACACCTGCATGAAGTAAAAGAAATTGTGAAGTCAAGGTAAACATTTTAAAGTTTGAAATAATCAGAGGTAGTAAATTGGCAAGACTGGAACCTGATAAAAGATGAATTCAGAATAGAAGAAGAATAATCTTACTTTGAAGCAATTAAATTATTGAAATACCTAAAAAGGGAGCAAAACTGATCACCTTTAAAGTCTTTAGATCTTGGTCAGTTTTATGTTCTGGGTTTGGTCCAGAAGCCACTGGGTAAAGTCTGATGACCCTTGAGATTCAGCTCAAGTCAGCCATGGCTCCAATGTTAAAACATGTGAATCTATAAACCCCAAATACTTTATAATGATATATTCAGCTACAGAGTTAGAGTTATTTACTTTCTTACAAGATTGGCTTCCAAACTGACAGTTGAAAACCTCACATATCGTAATGGTAAGGAATAAAAACCTCATGTATGTAGTCCTTAGCACATTTGTATTGTCAGTTTGTACATTCTAGCATTTAAAGAGGGTGTTGTGATGGGATATGACATCACTGTAGTTTTAGATACTGGTTTTACTGAGACATGTTTGATTATGTTAATTAGTCTGGCTTTCTCAGTACACAGGATTCCCCAGGATGTAATTCATTCAAGTGTGAAACCCCAGAGGCTTTGACCTATTACTAAACACGAAACTACAAATAGAATATATGTTTTTCAATAAACACAGTCCTAAAATAGAAAGGCCATTTTTAAAATATGAGAGTAACTTCACTAAAAAGAAAAATATAGTTGTTCAATATACCTCAACAAGCAAGAAAAGGCTTAGAAATGTATTTCAGTCTCTAAAAACAAAGTGGAGTTTGTATGAAATCATTTGCCTGACAGTTTTCTCTAAAAAATGAAATGTGTGTGTGTTCACCACAAGACTGAAACATAGCATTCTGAAAGTGTATTACCTCAAAAGCAAGACTTGGGATAACTAAAATAAATAAACTTTTTGGCCATTGCATTTAATTTTGGAGTGCATACAAAGAAATTGTTTCTAATTCATGGTTAATTAAACTTTCAGTCTTTTAACAAACTGTGAAACACCAGATTGCATATATTTTTCTCCAGATATTTTTTCTTCTGAAACACATTCTACCTTAAACCTTAATTCTTATAAGCCAGATGGAGTTCCCAAGTTCCAGTGGCAGCAGTTTTATCCATTGTGATCTTTAGATCTGTGCTAATCTAGATGAGACACCAAAATCTGGAGAGGTGGGTTATGGTAGTAACAGAAATTAAAATGCAGATAAATGATCTATATTTTACTCTTAGTGTAAGATCCCAGTCAATGTTAAGAGTTATTTCAGTGTAATATGTAAATTTTATTTCAGAGTAATAATATATCACATGAAAACCCTCCCCATCCTGTAAATAACAGGTATGTACATAAAAATACCACCAAGTTGTCCGATATCAAAAGATAAAATTATTGTTAAATATTAGTCATTTACAAAAAGCTATGAAAAAGTGTCTCTATGTATTCACTTTATAGGGAGACAACTAAGAAAGGATATAAATGCAGTATAAGTTTGTACTCCAAAAGTAGTCATCACTGGAAGAAGTTTTGAGGTGTACCTGATCTGTTGTCTGTGGTGTCTTGACTGCCTTGGAACAAGATCTGATCTTCTCTTTATGTGCTTATAATTTCTGTTAGAAAATTAGAATCAATGGGAACTTAGTATTTTCTTTCTGTTTTACAAAAAAAAATTAGCAGAACAGTCTATAAAGAGGGTAGAAATGCCTATGAACCATTGTGTGCACAGTTCAATCAAAAGCAGAAAGATTTCCAAGTTAATTTCATACTTTTTTATTAGCTCCATTAATTAATCAAGGGTTCAATCCATTTAACTCTGCTTAGCTCAAAGCAAGTGAGCTGTTCTGCTGGAGTCAGTGGTCCTGTGAGTGTTTTGCTGCCTCAAGCCTCAAGGGAGACCATTCCTGCTAGTTAGTGAGTGCTCCTTTTTTTTTTTTTTTCTTTTTTTTTAATTTAATTACTCCATGTAATCATATCAGAGCAATTCTTAAATATCCAGAGCCTGCCATTTTCCCAGTGTGAAACTTGCAGTTTCTTCTGTTTGCTTGAGTGTTTTTTTTTAAATTCACCCGTGGGATAATTTTGCATGCAAAAAAATAACAGAGAAGCATATTGTACCTGTGCAAATTAGCTCCCATGGATTTTGATGCTAGAAATATGATTGCTTGCACGTGTAAAACATAGCAGGGGTTGAGACTTTTTTTAATGTAGTTGAAAATCTGTGGGTCTTGTGGTGAGCAGACTTATAATGAGGACGTCTCAATGCTTTATATTTTAGGCTGTGTTGTTTTTTGTGCTTAAAGAAGGGGTTTAGATAGATATTTTTGAAATCTGTTGGGGCTGGACTACATTTATTTCTACTGAAGTATTATAGATTAAAATGTAAAAAAAAAAACAAACACCAAAACCCCAAACCAAACTACTTTCTAAAAGCATTCTCTGTGGCCATGAAGAGATGCAGCAAAGTGATAGTCACAGTAGTGTGTGTAAAAAGAGAGGAATTAAAGCTGGACATCCAGATTTTCTTATCCTGCCATATTTTACAGCATTTTCCTTGTTCATCTTGAGAGTATACAGATTTTGCAGTATGTCCTAGGAGTAAGAAACACAAGTATGAATTTAGGGAGAGAGTAAATACTAAAGACATAAAACGGTGGAAAATCTCCCAGTGGTTGTTCTGTCCCTCTTGCTGTGGTTTGTGCTCAGCTCCATTCTACTAACTGTACACAATACATGCATCATAAGGATAAAGAAAGGAGATAAATCTAGTAAGGATATTATGAGCTGTATAAACATTCAATAACCCTTTGAATTCCTGTATGACTTAAATAAGTTGCAGAAGATCCTTTTTTCCAGGAGATCTGGAAAGTGATTCCAAAATGTAAGACCTGGGCAATCTTAGTTTGGTAGCTGGCTGTTTCTTTATAAACACTGTTACCCAAAACTGATTCTCAGAGTTGTGAATGAAAATCAAATTAATTTTGCCCATTTTTTCCTCAGTAGCTTTTCTTAAACATTTTTTTTACATCTGTTGCTCTATTTCAGCTAATTAATTTACTGTAAAATGTATTATTTTTGTGATAATCAATTAGATTACATTGATTTTTCATTCATGACTTTTTATATGGAATGAGTTCTTGATAACATATTTTGACGTGTTTGTAAGGGCTTGGATGACTGGACCATTTGCATTGAGATGTAATAATGCCTACTATTAGGAAAAAGGCAGAGATGTTTATTGAACTTCCCATGTTGCTATTATTTTGCTGTTTGTTTCAATTCTATTTATTCTCAAATCAGTCTGCCTCCTAACATAAGCTTTTACTGTCTTGTTCCTTATTTCACGTTTGCAGTATCTGTCACACCTTTGAAAAGGATCATGTTTAATTATTTGATTTTTTTCCCTGAAACAAACTGATAGTCTTTGGTTTTGTTCTTATCTAATGCTTCCTACTTACACATCTCTAGCTAATGCTGTTCATCACTGAAACACAGATGTGAGAGGAAGCACATATGAGAAGGGCTTGTAACATGACTATTAGTTGGTGTCGGTGTAGCATTTCCTAAGTCGGTGTTGGGTTTATGCCTATATTTTGGAATTATTTCTAGGAGCTGTTTGGCATTGCCTTTCTTTCTGATTTTACTCTAAATAAAAACTATTTGATAATTCTAGTTCTAAGCCAAGTGCAAAAACTTTTCCAAGAACACCCATAATGTCCTCTGAAATTCAACTGTTCAGCTAAAGCTGTGGACTGTGTGGAGATGTGTTCTAATTTTTTGCCTAACAGTAGCTTGACAGTGGGAGAAGATGGTTTCAATAATTGACCACTGGGTTTTTTTTGAAGGTGTGCTACTCTTGACTCACTGTCCAGCTTTTATTCATGTGTGGCAAATTGCTTATATGGGGAGGGGTCTAGGAGAGCTTTGAGAGACATAATTCTAAACAGTAACTCCTGTTTTGTTGATTCACTTCATGCAACTATTTGGCCAACCTTTTAATGAGGTTTTTTCTTAGCCTCATTCTTCTGGAAAGGAGGAAGGGGTGAGTCGATCATGTATTCATAACTTAAAGGGATATATTTTGAAAATATCATGAAAGTCTTGAAAGCATAAACTGTCACTAATGATAAAGCTGTGCCAGACACTTTGTGCCCAGAGAGTTCTTCAATATTAGAAAATGGGAACAAATGAAATTAATCAAATTTTCAAGGTATCCTATTTAACTTAAGTTCTAGGACAAATCTGTCTGCTTTTTGAGGCTCACTTCTCTAGGAATGGCACGTACAGTTTGCAGGGCTGTTCTTCAGCATGTGTGCTTTAAAGAGAAATGCATATAGGACGTGGTTTTGAGAATATTATACACTAGATTGCACTAGTGTGGCCAGCAGGACCAGGGCAGTGAGTGTCCCCCTGCACATGGCACTGGTGAGGCCACAGCTCGAATCCTGTGTTCAGTTCTAGGCCCCTCACTACTAGAAAGATGTGGAGGTGCTGTCCACAAAAGGGCAGCAAAGCTGGTGAAGGCTGAGAGCACAGGTCTGATGAGGACTGGCTGAAAGAGATGGGGGTATTTAGTCTGGAGAAAAGGAGATTCAGGGGGACCTTCTCTCTCTCTAGCTATCCCACAAGTGGCAAGGTGGAGGTCAGTCTCTTCACCCAAGTAACAAGTGATAGGACAAGAGGAAATGGCTTCAAATTGTGTTAAGGGAGTTTTAGCTTGGATATTGGGAAAAAAATTGATCTCTGAAAGGGTTGTCAAGCATTGGAACAGGATGCTCAGGGAGGTGGTAGAGACACCATCCCTGCAGGTATTTAGAAGCTGTATAGATGTGAAGTTGTGTAATTGGGGATGTGGTTCAGTGGTGGTCAGTACTGGCTTGTGATCAGATCCTTAAGGGGGATGATGCTATTGCTCTAAATGATGCTGTGAAATACTTAGAGTTTCAACTTGGTTGAGCATGTATTTTATAATAACTTATAGAAAATGTGGAGTTTAAGTTAAATTTGGTGTACAAGTGATCCTCTACATGTACTTATTGAATTCAAAATCCTCTTATCTACTGATGAAAACTATATAGCTGGAGATGATTCAAAGTCAACAGCTGTCTTTGTAGAGCTGTGAAGATGATTGTCCTGCCCTGATCTGTGAATCCAATATCTGTGCCAGTCTGTCTTCAAGTATCCATATCCCATAAGTCATCTTTGGTTTCATCAGATATACACTTCATTGTAATCCTTTAAGAGGAAGGTCAGAGGAAAACTATTGTACTAGTACATTTAGCACATTACTGTTGAGTCTTGCAGAGAACAGCTTGTGTGTTTCTGAAGGTGGATTTTTTTTTTAAAGACAGAATATGTTAGTGTCACAGTGAAGAAGTTATTTCAGTAATAGCTCTCTATCAGATATTGACTGCAAAGTAGCACTTATTAAATACATGTTGTTTCATCCCTTAAGCTGTGACTTCCTACATATTCTTTCTGGTAGGAGTTTTAGCTGTTATGGGTTAGGCTGTTAACAAATAACACTATTAAAGATACTTTTTTGCTTTTTATTTGTCTCAAAAATCTCAGATTTAAATGTTAACTGCTGGTTCTGTAACTTGTACATGCTGGAATATAAAGTGTTAGAGAAACCTTTTCCTCTCCAAATGTGCTGTAATCAAAGGGTTTTTCCTCAAAGCTACTCATCAAGTTTCCAGTGTGTTCTTCATTTTTATGAAAAAAATGTTAATCTATATCTAGTAAATTTTGTTTTAAAATCTCTGTTCCATGTTCAGTATTTCCTACATGTGTATGCTGACCATTTGCATGATGCATCTCACCTTTAAAGCATCTATAACAAACTGACTTGTAACATTATTTAAGTGAATAATAAAAGTCTGAAACAGCAAGCTTGTTTTTATTTCAGCTTATTTTTGCCAGCTTTCTGGTCCAGCATGGCAATTATTTTGTTCCTGGATGTTCCAATTACAGAAATTCCTAACTCTGTGCTCCTAGACGCTTCAACAGTGGGAGGTTAGAGTGATGGCCAGACACTTAAAGGAGGCTAGAGTGACTATTGTGCTCTGGTTATTGTCAAGTTGTAGGTAGGGGACAGATGTGACAGACAGCTTGTACTACTTAGCTGTAGATAGTGTTTTTTTTCTTTTCTGTTTTATTAACTATTGCATGGCCTGAATCAAATGTGTATTTGTGACTTGTGGGCATATGCAAAAATACACTACAGCATATGCTTAAATATGACTCAGCACTATGTTTTGTCTTAAATATGGTTTAAAAGAAATATCAAAGCCTCATCTTGAATTAATGATTGACAATGTTTATACCTTAATTTCAAATATTTATTTTTTATTATCTCTGTTATGTTATCATTGAGTAGAGATAATATCAAAATTTTTAAGTGCCTTCTTTGACATAACTACAACATAACTACAAACTAACATAACCAGAAACTGAAAGACTCTTAAGAAGTATAAAGTGATAATGAATCATAAAAACATTCTATTTTAGTCATATATATGTTTCACATATTAAATGTAGCATCCTTGGCTGCATTTTTAGTTCAATATAAGATTAATTTTACTTCAGGTGTAGATATAAAGTTGATATGGAAATTAAAGCTTTATTTTATTTATTAATAATACTAAGATAAAGAAATTCAGAAAAGAGCAGGCACCGCATCTATAGACGTGCATTTCTTTCCTTACTTAAGCAATATAAAATGGCAGCAGAATTGAGATTTTTATTTCAAGGCTTTACTTAAATAGATGTTTTCTTAATGGGAAGAAAGACATTGCCCTCATACAGGTTTTGCATTAGTAGATAAAATTATTTTGGGGACTTAATGTAAGCACTTGAAGAGGATAGCTGTTGGGAAATGGAAGAGGTACTCTACTCAGAGACTCCCACTCACTTAGATCATGCATGTGTTGTGTACTCAGAAACTATCTGCTTTGCCCTTAAGTGGGTGCTTGCAAAGTATAGGCACATGAAGGACCCTGTAGTCCTGCCCCATGGAGAAAAAAATGTATCCTGCTCTGTAAGCAAACAGGTGTTTGCTCTTTCTGAGTCATATTTCAGAGGATGTTTTTACAAGGCACAGTTACAACGGTGGGACTCCATAGGCTACATTTCACTGTAGCTTTAATGATTTAGCTAATGGATTGGAAGCTAGCACTTTCTAAAAATTTCTAATTTTGGTAAATTTCAGAATGACAATATCCTTGAGAATGCTTTGAGACATGAAGATAAGGGGATCAAAGGAAGTGGAAATCTGTAGCTTTACATGCTCACTTTGCAGTACTTGTAGTGTCAAAAATCCTAGTTACTTCAGAGGAAAAAACCTTTCTCCATCTATAAACAGTACCAGTGAAGGGGAGTTCTGTGTTTGATGGCAGGATGGCAAGTTCCCATGCATTTCATAGTTTTGGCCTTATTGAAGACTGGCAATCATAGAATCGTAGAATATTCTGTGTTGGAAGGGACCCATCAGGATCATCAATTCCAACTCCTGGCCCTGCACAGGACATCCCAAAAATCACACCCTCCTGGCTGCCAGAGCACGGATGACTCAGGTTTAACTTTTTGTCAACCATGTCCCTTTCCATGGCACTGCNGTTTAACTTTTAGTCAACCAAGACTCCCATGTCCCTTTCCATGGCACTGCTTTCCAGCCTCTCATTCTCCTGTCCATCTGTACATCCTGGGCTGCCCCATCCCAGGTGCACGTTCCCTTGTTAAATATATAACTGGTGATTGCTCAGCCCTCTAAGTTGTTGAGGTCCCTCTTACAGGGCCTCTCTGCCTTCAAGGGAGTCAACAACTCCACCCAGTTTACTATCATCAGCAAACTTGCTTAGTGTTCGTTTGAGTCATTAATGAAGGAGAGTTTTTGCTGAATTAAGAAGCTTCTTTCATTGAAAAATATCTTGGTTCTGCTTATATGTTAACTTGCAATCAAACTTGGAGTATCAAGTTTCTTAATTCTGAATAATGTTTCTTGTTTTTTTTTCCACTTTAGTTTTTTCTTGAGGAGAGGCAGAATTTGAAGCAAGTCTATTTAAGTCATATATGTAGACAAGAAAATTCAGATTCAACTAAAATCATAAAACTGGCAAAAGTGGCAGGTACTCTTAGTATGTATTGAATACTGAAGTTTCATTTTGAACCCTGAACAACTCCAGAGATACTAGAAGAATTAACAAGGTCAATTTATCATCACTGTTTCAATTGTATATAAATGATATTTTTCATTCTCAGTTCTCAGTAAGAGTGCTTCTTGCTGGAATTCTCATCAAACTATGTTTTCAATTTTTTAAAAGAAATTGTCCTATATGTCAGCTAAGGAGATGAGACAAAGAAGAAAAATATGCCAGTTGTATTGAGTGTGAGATTTTGGAACAGATGAGGCCCTGGTGGATCAAATTCAAATTAATTCATATTTACTGATAGGGAGCTGTGGTCTATATGCAGAAATGATGTAGAAGAGTGATTCATACTTTCAATCTGGAGACATAAATGTGCAGAACTCAAATAGTCTCTGGCTGATGAGTAATCCTATAGTGGATTTTTGTGACCTCTTCCTTAGAAGAAAGGAAGTTGGATGAAAAACTGCAATACAAATGTAAATAGTCTTGCATTACAAATGTAGTGTGTCAGTTCAGCAATTAGGGTATCTAACAAAATGAGGCCTATTACCAAGGGAGCAGGAATGCAGTAATGGCAAAAAGGAAATTAAGCTGCTGTGCATTTTCTGGGCCTCTGTAGGGTTGGGATGCAGTCTTCAGGAGTACAGAGAGAAACTGATGCTGTCAACAGTTCTGTTCTTGTCTCTGCGGCACTGCTTCGTACCTCTTTGCGTAAAACAGAACTGTGTTTTTAATTCTTTGACAAACTTCATGAAGAGTCTCCAAATGCTTTGGAGATTGTAATGTTGTCTGACCTTGAGAATGCGTATAGTTATTATCAAAATCTGTTCCATAGTATTGCTATTTCTATTTTCTTTCCAAACCCTAAAATGGGAGTAAAAATTCTTTCTTATCTGCTTCTTGGCGTAGGTGAATGTAGATGTGAGATCCACCCAGCTTGTTGAGTACCACCCTGATGATGGAGGCAAAGAAGAAATGCAATCTCTGAGACATTACTAATATATAGGATTTTCAAGTAGACCTGATCTGCTGGAAAAATTACTAATTTTTGTCATTAGCATCAAGATACTTCTGCCAGAGGAAAGTTCAAAATATTTTTGCTGTATAAAAACGTCTTCACAAAAATATCATTCATCAAAAGCTTTTAATAAAGGTGGAAGGGTTGAAGCTTTTATGGCATCCTTGTCAGCAGATAAGGCACAAATCAAAACACATTGAGGAAAAAGATGACTGCTAACTCCACTTAGTTTGAATGGGATTCAGCAGCAAGAGTAACAGACAAATTTTGACATAGTTCAGAAGCTCTGTTTGCACTAAAAAAAAACCAAGCTATGTCCTGCATTCATGAAAAAGTGGTAATACAAAATCTGTATAAAGCAAATCCAAGCTAATTCATATTGATTCTTGAAAGCATCTCAATTCTTTATTTGCTCAGGCAATAGTAATTGTTTACTTGTTTCACAGTCTGTTTCCGTATCTCACAAAGATTAGCAGTGAATGGAGTGAACCCTGATGTCAGTGAAAAATAAGATAGAGCATTGTGTTTCAAATATCTGAGCAGTGTTCATCAAGAGTCCAGACTTCAACTATGGTGTTTATTTTTCTTTCAATATTAAAATGAGACAGACTATTTTTATTATAATGATGTAATCCATGCAGCATGAGGAGGAAGGGTTTAGAAATGTAGTTAGATTTATCTTGGCAGCTATGTTTTACTGTTATGTTTCATTTAAATGATTGTATTTAAAACAGATTAAGGAGTATGCTTTGAAAAAAAACTTCAATAAAACCAGCATAACCCTTCTTTCACAGTGCTCTTTCTTAAAGGTAGTATATTATGGACTATTACTTCAGAAAAATGTTTTTTCATTATTATGAATACCTGGATGCCTGTGGGAATCACTTTGAATAAGTGAAGGCCATTAGGTGAAACAAATGTAAAATGGAAAAACTGTTGAGTTGCCAGAGCTAATAACAAAGCTATTTCATGCATACTGGCAGTAGTGAGACATAATATCCTTTATCTTAAGGTTGCATATTTAAATTATTTTCTGAAGTTAAATACAGTGCAGGCATCTTGCAAAGCCAGTGGGCAGGAAATACCTGGGCAACCATGAGACATTTAAGCCTGGCATTACAGTGAACCAGAATTTCTTTCCAGGAACAAGAAAGGCAAAAATCAGTTCTTCGAAACATTTTCTCCAAAAACAAGATATGTGCAAGGACCTTATCTCAATAGACATAAGAATGCAGTAAGGAAGATGGCTTAGTGCACCCCAGTTTTCCTCTTTCAGCATAGCATTCAGAAAAGTTTTTAAGGCACAACTATTTTGTGTAAATGTGTTACAAACTGTGAATTTTTTTAAAATCTATTTTTATTGAATGAAGGCAAAAGGGATGAGTTTCAGAAAGCTCTAAATGTACCATAAAATGCTAGGACATTGGGGGCAGCCTCCTCAGGGGTGTGATCATCATCTTTCCTCATAACTGAAGATTTTCAGGATGTAATTGGACACTGCTAAATAATCTCATCTAGGCTTCCTTTCCCGTGGAAGGCTGAACCAGATGATCTATCAAGGTTCCTTCCAACCTGGGCTGTTCTTATTGCTATGGAATAGATAGCTTTTACAAGATTTGTGTTGGTCTGGGTCTCATGCTGACCATTTTCAGGTGTAGATGCTTGTCTGAGACTTCTGAAGGGTTTGCGTTTACTGCTGGGGGAAGGAATTTTTCTTTGTCTTAAGATAACAGTTTTGAAATATGACTTTTTCTTTTTTCACTGACAGCTTGTCAAAGTCAACAGTCATTTATGACCAGTAGTGATTGATATGCCTTATCTGAGATAATTTGCTTTCCAGATAGTGAAACAAGCAACAAACTACCCATTGTGAGTTGGATCTATTTGTTTATGGAAAAGCTTGTACTATTACCCTTAACTGATTAGCTCGAAGACAGGGCCATTCTGCCAAGATAATGTTGTCTAGACCTTGCCAGGTCATAAAAATAACTGAGATTTTAAAAACTTTTCTTGATTTGAAGTGCCTACAGATAAAGCCTGAAAGTGGCACACAAAAACAGCCTGTGAAATTAAGAAAACACTTAAACATGGACTCAGCTTAGCCTTCAGTACCAGATTTTTTTTTCCAGATATTTTTCCAGGTATCTTTCACCAAACTCTGAAGGACATTAAACAGACACATAACAATCACCACTGCATTTGCCAAGGTGAACTGACCAGGAAAATATCTTGCTTTTTCTGTAGTTTTTCCTCATCTAATATGATTTTCTCCAGTGGAAACCAGAAGTTGAATATGTAATGACTTCTTTTCAACTTCCTGTTTGAAGGGGTGGGTGTATATCTATATATATATATATTTCTGTTAAACATGAAGATAGTGAAGATAGTACCACCTAGTCTGTTGAAGAAACATAACTATTTGTATATGTTTCTAATTAAATGCTCTGAAATAAGAGATATGTCTGGGGTTTACATAAATGTAGGCCAGGTCCCTTCTTAACCTAGCATGCAGTTAAACAATAGAAAAAAGTCTAATAGAAAAGCTGAAGAGCAACTGAAAGCTGCTGAATATGCTTTATTTAATCTGGGAAAACTGCTTTTTAACAGACTAAGTTCTTTTCTGTGTTGATACTTTGTCTCTACTGAAATTTGTCAACATAATCAAAAATCTACCCAGATTCACACTACGGTCTTACCTGAAGAGGAAACAGTGCTGCAATTTTTCATGGCTTATATCTTATGAAGAGAGTTCCCAGTTACATTGCATTTTCAGTGGAGGAATTGAGGGATGGAAATGCAAGCAACACTGAATGCCCTCACTTTTTTTTTCATGGATACTATAAATGAGTTTTAATGCATTATTTCACCAAGGCTTTGTAGAATATTCTTCACAGCCTGTAAAAATTCATGTGTACTGACTCCTTGTGTGCTCAGGAGCATGTGCATGTTGGAGATTCTAAGTGTTTATCTGTTGTTATTGCTGATTCTAACAGATCTGACATATGGTGTTGCACTTGAGATTACTGACACTGTTGCCTAGCTGCCAATTTCCAAGTAGTATGTAACAGGGAAAGCTGTTAATGTGCTATGAATTTGTAAAATCCTTTTAGAAAGATAGGGTGTTAAGTGACTTCTCCGATGTGTTTAGCAGGATGCCTGGTCAAGGGTGTTGGTTGAGCAGCATCTAAGCTGTCTGAGTAGAAACAGAAGCTTTGTGGCATTAACATCTGGATGAAATCATAGCTTATCACTGACAGACAAATGGTGTCAGACTTAAGAAATGACCAAGAGCAGCAGATCTTCACCTGCTGCAGGTGGTTCTGCAATTCTCAGTCCTGAGACTGCAACAGTCACAAAGCAAAATGTCGTCTGGGTGGCCTTCCTCTATCCAGAATAGGAGCACTGCTCTGCAGCCTTAGCAAAGCACAACTAATTCCCAGGGCTGTGAAGCTTATTGAAAATAAGTTAGTGGGATTCAGCATTATTGGATTTAATTGTAACAGTAAGCTGTAAAGTGAAATATTGGGCTGATTTGTAGCAGTGTCCTTTGGTTTCCTGTGTTTATGCTTCCCATAAGAAGAAATTTCTTTGCAGTTTTTAATATAATACACAAAGGTAGGTTTTAATTTGGTTGAACGGGCCAGATAGAAACTGGCTGACCACTACTTCAAGAATTAATACCATCATGTTGCTCACACAGTTCAGAGAGTCATAGAATGGTTTGGGTTGAAAAGAACCCTAAATATCCAGGTCCAACTGACTTGCCCATAGGCAGGAGCACTGCTACACATGTAGAAACAAATGCCTTTTTGGTACTCCTTGGCAAAGCAGGTACTGAAAGGCACACAGATCCATGTAGAGATGACTTCTGTGGGTTGCACAGGAAAACATTTTATTGAAGGTTCTACTTGCCCAGTAACAACTTTGATTAGAACTGAGAGAAGTCAGGATTTCTTGTTTCTCCAATGCTATTTCCTTAACATGGGTCTGCTTTACAGTGTATTTTAGAAGAATTGCCTTTTTAGCATATCTGAGCAATGAAACAAAAGAGGGAAAGCTGTGTCTCCAAAATGTAAACTGCCTCAATTTACATTTCAATTAAAAAAAAAAAAAGATTTTTATGTGCAATATATTATTTTAAAATTTTTAAAAATCATTATCTGGTGTTTTCATGTACTGAATCTTAATATAATCCACTTATACATGATGAGATGACTGCTGAAAATATCAGACTTCTTTTAAGCCCTATTTCTGCCCCCTCCTAAAGCAAATAAAAATACATGGTGAAAACAGATCTATCAAAAATAATAAAAAAATGAATATCAAACAATACTAAAGATTGAAATCTTTACTTAGAAGACTGTCCAAAGAGGAGAACTGTATCCAAGAGATAATTCAAATGTATTCCTTTTCCCGAAATTACCAAGAGAATGCTTTCTTTAAATTCATGAAATTTTCTGTTGTAATGAGCAGATTTCCAAACAGACATATTTAGCAAAAAGTTGTTTACTAACCTTTAAACTATTCTATCTCCTCAGAGGTTTTTTTGTTTTAAATTTATTTTTTTCTTTTAAAGAATCCTCCTGGAAAACTGGTTTTGTATATAGAAGAACTAAGATACACATGCAGATATTTTCTTTAGATTTACATTTTTTTAACATGCACTGCATATTTTGTTGTATCCATATTTTAAACTGTCTTACACATTCAGTAAAGTGACATGAATCTTAAATGTGTCATACTAAAATATTCTGTAATAATAAGCCCTAATGACTCTTGTAGTTGCAAGCAACATTCTCTGTCTTCTTGTGTTACCTCATGTTTTAATAGAGTGAAAAATACATGGTTTTTGCAGCATATAGTTTCCCCAATGCTTGACCAGATCTTGCAGATCTAAGCATAGAAACTTTAAAGAAAAAATATTGAGATGATGACCATACCTATGCGTTAGAAAAGTGTGTGACTCTGGGATATAAAAACCTCAGCTGTGAATGCTTGAAATACTGTAGAAGTGGATAGACTGTTAACTACTATGATTGGCTTGATGACCTTAGAGATCTTTTCTAATCTAAAAAATTCTAAGATTCTATGTGGTAAGATTGTTGGGACAGATATATTTGTAGAATTTTCTTATGACTCCCCATTCTGGTTGAAGTTCATTTGAGGTACAGATGGCTTTGTTGACATTTGTAGCTTCATGGCTAGGAGAATGGTATTGGAGGCAAAGCTTAAACAAAAAAATGAGGGATATATAGTGATTGCTTTCAGACACGGGAGGTCTGAAACACAGCCACAACCATTTTTGAGTTTACTCTGTAAGTGTTATGAAGCATCTCAATAGTATTGCACTTTATACTGACCTGGGAACAATTCAGTTAGGAAAAGTGAGTGTGAATTTTTTGTCTTCAAATGATTGCTTATATTCTATTAATAGTAAAACAAATACTAAAAAGCAGCATGGCAGAATATCTGTGAAAGCTTCTGTGAAACATTTCAGGAGGAAGAATGATTTGACTACTTTTTCAGTAAACAATCAGGTTGTCTGTGTGGCAATAAAGTGATGTCTGCCAAGCTCTGCAGGTTTTGGGTATAATCCACTCTATGGGTCCAGCAGACTTAGTGAGCACAACATTGAATATGCACTATCGGAGCATCTCAGCCCCCTTGTGTGCGAATACCCATGTATTCCACTCTGAGGTAGGTTGCTTTCTTAGGGTTGATATAAGCATGGAGTTGTAGCAAATATAAATGTGCTTGATCCATTTAGTTGCAAGAGTTAGTGAATCCTTAAATTAGTGTCAATTATGCCTCTTTAGGTTTTGGACTGTGATTTGTTATATTACTACCTAAATAGCATCAAATGTGAAAAGGAGGGAGTTGGACTTGATGATGTTTATGGGTCCCTCCCAACTCGAGATATTCTATAAATTTGTGAATGGACGATATAACTTCTGATCAGGCAATGAGAAGTCTCAAATTTGGGGATTTATAATTCTAGTCTTGTATGAAAAGCAAGAGGAAAATGACAGTCTGTATTCCCAAATTTAGCAGAGTTCTGAAAGAAAGGCCCTCTGATGCAATAGCTGTTTGGTTTTTTTATTTCATTTTTATTTAGGCATAAATGGGATAGCTTCTTTAGTGTTTGTAATATCTTAAGAAAATATTAAATACTTGAATATTCCTATACTGCTTTGTTTTATGCTTTGTTCTTGCCTATTTTTCTTTAGTCTCTTTAGAGTGCTGGCATTTTCCCTACAACCTTCTGTCTACCCTACAGCACTTCTAGCAGCAGATCTGTTTTCATAAATCACTTTGAGAGAAGCCAACACTCATAAAGAAAATATATGTTGATTTTTGCACAGTCCTGACATCTAATGGAAAGTTAAAATAAAGGCCACAATAAAATTCCACTGCAATTCATACCGTGCTTGGTTTGTGTTCTGTGGATATGCAGTTTTTCCATTAAATTAGAATATCATTCTGATCTTAATGGAGTTTTTGTTTGTGAAATAAGATGGTAATGAAATGAAACACAACTAGGTTCCAGTCCTGAAATCCATTCTTGCTTTCTCATGAAGGCAAAGCTTTCACTGATGTCAATGACAGTTTTGCCTGAATCAGAATTGCAGGATTGGGCTGATAGTGTCTGACTTAATGAATTTCAAAGAGGAAATTTCATTCCGTGACCAGACAGGTCATTTTGGAGTGTCTTTCACAGCCAGTGAAAATGCATCTTGTGACTATGTTTTTGTTTTCCCTTTATTTTCATGCTTTAAAGCTTTTTCTTCCCTCAGAGATGCTAGTCTAACAAATAAGTAGAGTGTTTTTCTTGCAGGGATAGTAATGAGATTAATGGAAGAGCATTTAAGAATCTTACTAAAAAAAGATGCATGGAATTTTTTTTTTTATTATTTTGATCTTTTTGGTAGTTGAACTGAAAAAGGTTTTGCTGCAACATTCTTTTCTTTTTCTGTAGAAGTTTGCTTTGCTGCTTGGCAACTGCAAGGTTTATTTAATTAAAAAAGGCAAACTCCCACATACATTTGAGTCATCTTAAGGTTGGTTAACAATCACAGATATTTAACAAGGAGTAGGCTCAGAAGAAAGAAGAGGGAGTTTGAGTCCATAGTAAACAAGGGAAGTGTGTATGGAAGAGGGGGTTAATGGGTTTTTTCTTTCCCATTTGCTTTGACAACAGAACCTGCTACCTGTTCTGCCTAATATGCACTACCTTGCAACTGATGGCATTTTTGGAGTAATAAATGCAACCAGTTCTAACCCAAAACAAGGCCTGTGGGGATTGATAAAGGGAAATCACTTATTTTTAGTACACCTGCTATGTAGAACTTATGATACTATGTATGGTTTAGGGATTTGTTTTTTTGAGTTTTTTAAGCCACAGACAGTCTTTGTGTACAAAGCTCTCTACCAAGCTTTGCAAGTGACCTTAAACTGAGGTTGCCTACTCAAGAGAGGTAACTCAGCCACAGGCAGGTTCATAGACGATACTGCCTTACTGGTATGCAATCTATCACTGATTTTAAACTTGAACTGTAATGACCAGCACTCCCTCTTGGCCACACACAAAATTATGCAAACAGTGCAATGAAAAAGAGATTTTTAGTCTTTATTTGAACAGAAGTAAACACTAATTTTTTTCTCCCTCTCACACACTTGCTTAACATGTGAATATTTTAAATGGTACTGGATCAGAACTATGGTGTCTTGCATATATTTATGAGAAAACATGCATTAATAGTAATTTCTCAGAAGGATGTTGTGAGGTGTTTAAGTTGCTCTGTTTTACAAACCATGTAAAGGGAGAGGTTTCTAACAGCAAACCTACTGAACTGAATTCTATCTTCTGTCAGACTTCTTTTCTCACTTTTTCCCTGCTATTTGAAACTTGTGATAAAAAGGCACGGCACTAAGGAGCTGAAACTACATTTTCAAAAAGACTGAGAAATAGGCGATATAGGAGAAGTGGATCAGGATTGTGGAAAATATGCCTCAGGACAGTCTGATCTGTATTAAGGAAAATAACCTAAATATATGCAAGTTTTAACTATAGGATGGATCTTTTTTTCCCTATGGGAGTCAGTGCAGTAGTGTTGCTTCCTGTGCCTCTTTGCCATGTAGGGGAATTATCTTTGATATGCTGTCATAATTTTAGCAATGCTTTTCTCTGTTGTAGCAGCAGTATTGGAAGAGGAACGTGAGATGTCCTTCTCCCCAGCATAGCCTACTCTATGGCTAAGTGGTGGTGATGTGTCCCTTTGGTCTGGAAGGGGGAGCAGGGAGACAATAGTATCTACACTCTCTGCATTAGATCAAACTTTGGGAAGCCTTACTCTTCTTTATGAAGACACCTTTGTCTTGAATACTGACCTAACTATTTAAAAACAAAAATAAAAATAAAAAAATCCCAAACCATCAACAAATCTCAGGAAAAAAGAATAACAGCAACCCATAGAGCTAGATGAGCTGTCTCACCTCATGGCCTCCTTTTATCTCTTTTGATAATGTATCAAGGAGGTAAATACTAAAATGCAGCAGAGTGGAGCAATGGTAATACACTTTTCCTGCAGCAAGATAAGGGATGTAATCTGAACACTAATATTGAGGATTATATGTAGTCAGGGACCATGTATTTCAGATAAGAGCAATCAAGTAGTAGGGCATACAGTTGAAACAAATTAATTTCATGTTTTAGATGACAGAACCAGCAAGAGATGCCCAGAGCTTGTTGAAGCTACACAGGTCATTAGGATTGCATCAAGGAATTCCAGTCACTTCAGTCAGAAAGTCAGCTTCACTGGTGTCCCAGCTTAAATGCCTCTATGCTATCACATGCAGCATGGGGAATAAAGAGGAGAAATAAGATGTGCCCATGCCTCCAGGGCTGAAACCTTATTGGCATAATTGAAACACTGTGGAATGGCTCCTATGACTGGAGTGCTAATGAAAATGAAAAGATACAGGATCCTTAGAAAGGACAGGCAGAGGTGGGCCCCAGAGATCTGGATGATACTCCAGGATTGTATCCTCTAGGCCCAAGAAAAATGCAATCCCTACAAAGGGTCAATCAGTGAAGAACACCAGGAGGCCTGCATGGATGAACAAGGAGATCCTGCACAAATTTAAACACAAACAGGTAGGTTAGAGTGTGGAACCAGTGGAAGGTAGCCTGGGAGGAATACAGAGAAATTGTCCAAACAGTCAGTGATCTTGTTAGCAAAGCTAAAGTACTGACAGAAGTAAATCTGGCCAAGGATATCCAAGGTACAAAAAAAAAAAACTTCTTTAGGTACACCAACAATAAAAGAAATATGGGAAAATAAAAGTTCTCTTAAGAAGGACACAGAAGTCCTGGTCACCAGGACATGGAGGAAGCTGAGGAAGTGAATTAGTTTTTCTGCCTTGGTGTCCACCAGCAAATGTTCAAGCCACAGCACCCAAGCTGCAGAAGGTGAAAGCAGGGACTGGGAGAATGAATCACTGCTCACTGTAGAAGATATAGTTCGAGACCCTCTAAGGAACCTGAAGGTACACATGTCCATGGGACCAGATGGAATATATCCAAAGGTCCTGGGAGTACTGGCAGTGAAAGTAGTTTAATCATTATCCATCATATTTGAGAAGTCATGGCAATCTGGTAACATTCTCACTGACTGGAAAAGGGAAAACATAAATCTCATTTTTAGAAAGAGGAATGAGAAGACCCAGGAAAATACAGGTCTCACTGCAGTGTCTGGCAAGATCATGTGGTGGCTCCTCCTAGAAATATGGTAGGGCATGGTCAGAAATAAGGAGGTGATTGGTGAGAGGCAACATGGCTTCTCTAAGGGCAAATCACTCCTGACAAATTTGGTGGCTTTCTATCATTGAATTATTGCAGTGGTGGATAAGGGAAGGGCAACAGATGTCATCTATCTGGACTTGTGCAAAACATTTGACATTGTCCCACATGCCATCCTTGTCTCTAAACTGGGGAGACATGGATTTGATGGACAGACCACTCAGTGGATAAGGAATCGGCTGGAGGGTTGTACCCAGACTTGTGGTCAACGGCTCAATGTCCAAGTGAAAAGCAGTGACAAGTGGCATTCCTCAGAGATACTGTGTGAGTCAACACAGGCAGGCAGCCAGAACAACCCCAAAGCCACAGCCAAAATGCCAAGAGTAAATTTATTTCATTATCTCACTACTCAGAGGATCCTGGAGCAACAGCCAGGCAGAGTCACACAAGCAGGAGCAGAGGCCCTGTCAGGCTCAGTCCATCCCAGCACATGGCTGGGCTGCTGTCTGCACCCATTTATCCAGGGTCCACACACACGGGGTTTATCACCGTGCTGTGATCTCCCTGTGCTTTTTATGAGCTCTGAGCTTTGGTCTCTCTCCCAAGACAGGGAGCTCAAGCACATCTGTGAGAGTGCCTCCAAGTCTCTGCAAACACCTATGTTATCTGTAGACAGAGATTCCACTTCTCAAAACACACAGAACATAACAAGCAGTAGGCATAATATATGGTTTATACATGAGGTTTCCCACACTCTTATTCTCCAGGCCTCAACATTCCCAGCTGCGAGGTCACTTGAGCGAATCTACCATCCTTGTCTCCAGTCTTCCAGTTTTAACCCTTTCCTCACAGCAGATGGGCTCTGTTTAACATCANGCAGTGGTGGATAAGGGAAGGGCAACAGATGTCATCTATCTGGACTTGTGCAAAACATTTGACATTGTCCCACATGCCATCCTTGTCTCTAAACTGGGGAGACATGGATTTGATGGACAGACCACTCAGTGGATAAGGAATCGGCTGGAGGGTTGTACCCAGACTTGTGGTCAACGGCTCAATGTCCAAGTGAAAAGCAGTGACAAGTGGCATTCCTCAGAGATACTGTGTGAGTCAACACAGGCAGGCAGCCAGAACAACCCCAAAGCCACAGCCAAAATGCCAAGAGTAAATTTATTTCATTATCTCACTACTCAGAGGATCCTGGAGCAACAGCCAGGCAGAGTCACACAAGCAGGAGCAGAGGCCCTGTCAGGCTCAGTCCATCCCAGCACATGGCTGGGCTGCTGTCTGCACCCATTTATCCAGGGTCCACACACACGGGGTTTATCACCGTGCTGTGATCTCCCTGTGCTTTTTGTGAGCTCTGAGCTTTGGTCTCTCTCCCAAGACAGGGAGCTCAAGCACATCTGTGAGAGTGCCTCCAAGTCTCTGCAAACACCTATGTTATCTGTAGACAGAGATTCCACTTCTCAAAACACACAGAACATAACAAGCAGTAGGCATAATATATGGTTTATACATGAGGTTTCCCACACTCTTATTCTCCAGGCCTCAACATTCCCAGCTGCGAGGTCACTTGAGCGAATCTACCATCCTTGTCTCCAATCTTCCAGTTTTAACCCTTTCCTCACAGCAGATGGGCTCTGTTTAACATCATGGTGACATGGACAGTGGGACGGAGTGCACCCTCAGTATATTTGCTGATGACACACAGCATGTTGGAGAAAAGAGATGGCACCCAGAAGGACCTAAACAGGCTTGAGAGGTGGGGCTGTGTGGACCTCATGAAGTTCAACAAGGCCAAGTGCAAGATTCTGAATCTGGGTCAGGGCAATCCCAAGCACAAGTACAGGCTGGGCAGAGAATGGATCAAGACTAGCCCTGGGAAGAAAGACTTGGGGGTGTTTTTTTAATGAAAAATTCAGTATGACTGGGCAATGTGAACTCACAGCCCAGAAGGCCAACCACATCCTGGGTGCCACAACAAAGAGTCATGTTCAGGGAAGGTGATTCTCCCTCTCTGTTCTTTTGGGCATCTGAATTTACTGATTTGTCAAAAAATACTGTTATTGTGACTATGGTTATCTGTGCATACAAAGAAAAATATGCAAAACCCACTTTTTTCTTGTAGACACATTAAACATAAGAGGCTGATATTTAGTGAACTAACATTCCAGGAGTGATATGTCAGTGGAATTTGTGTTGGTTTAGCTGGAGGAAATAGTCCAATAAACTCACTTTGTCAGGGACTATTAATATTTTCCGGGTTTAATTCAGGCATAAAGCTCTGACGTAGTATATTTGTGAGTGAATCCTAGTACCAGCTATTATGGCTCATGTCCCCTTTGTATAAGGAATGACTGGGGAGGAGGGGAAGTAAGAGAGCTGGAAATGCACTTTAAGAAAAATTCAGAGTGATGAAAAATATACCTGTAAAAGTAATGTGATTCCAGATCATCCAGAGTTTTTAGAAATCCATGAGTTCAGTACAATCTGTGTTCAGTCTCGTGGAGCTTAAATATAATGCATGTTCTGCTCCTTGTTTGAAAACTGAACCCCTTCTCTGGTGGCAGCAGTGAAATATTTCATGTCATTAGTGATTTTGCTTTGCAATACTTATTTCTAGGTAGCTGAAATCGTTTGTATTTCTTCTGTTAAACTTTTCCAGGCTCTTGAGAATTGTTAAGTGCACAGTGACAAATAACTTACCAATTCAAGTTTGTTAAGAACTTACTGAGTTGTTAATGCAGCTGTTTTTATGCAGCTGTTTGTTTGAATTATGCTTTTATTACTCTGTAAGTCATCTCTGGAAAATCCTTTTATATCAAATTTGGTACTTAGTTAATGTTTCTCAGCAAATATTCACCTTATTCTGAGTGATTTTTCATTTGCATGTCAATTTGCACTCATATAGGTGGTCTTTGATAGCTTTATTTGTCAAGGTTTGTGAGTATTTCTACTGCTGTTAGGTATGAACATTTGGCTTTGGTAAGAAAGGTTACAAAATCAACAACTGGATAGTGAAAAAAATATTCCAACTAAGGATTTTAATTTCTAACTTTGCTACACAAAAAAGTAGGCAGTGTTAATTTTTGAAACAAAACCTAGTTTCTATACTTTGGTAACAGGTCTAGCCAGAGATAAGATTTAGATGATCCTATGAGCCTATTACTGCTTTGGGATATTTATATGTTAGGTTGGTATCCAACAGGGTTTGAGCAGGAAGTGGACCTACAAGGGACACAACATGGAATATTCTTGGACTTTATTTGAAACACTGATTTTTAGAATCTTTCAAACTTGTTTCTACAAATAAACATCCAGGAATGTTTAAAATAAACATAAACATATAAATTATACAAGTGTCTTTGGATTTGTGAAGAGCTAAGTGGTTGTATCATAGCGAATACACTTCAGTTTGTTCCTCTATTGATGACAATTCTTGTCTCAAGCAAAAATGCTAGAAATAACTGGAAGGAGTACAATGACAAGGGTAAAATATTTCTTTTCTTCTCCCTGTTTTATGTTGCTAGAGGAAAGGCAACTTCATTTTCACTGTCTTTTTATGGCCTTGAGTTGTCTTGCTAAAATATACACATTTTCTTTAGAGGAAGCTTTGAAATAGGAGAAAGCTGCATGTACTTATTTCCTTAAACTGTTCCTCCTGGCAGCCTTCCACATAGATTCTATTTTATTTGTGTTTTTGTATAAATGTGAAGTTAGTATATTGAGTACTTCTCTGTTATTTTCTTTTCCCAAGATAATCCTGGTTAAATGTAGTTCTGCCAGATAGTGATTTGCCAAGACAAATTTCCAAAAGTGAATCCAGACATTACGAAATAAATGTATCAGTATTGCTGAATGAAATAAAAATATTTCCACTTTCAGAGTAATTTAAATACACGCCTTGGGAAACAGTGAATTTTTTGTCAATCGAAGGAGAATGGGTTATTGTGATCAAGTAATTGGCATAGTGGTGGGATTGGTGCTTATGCAGACGGAAGCATGGGTTTATGCAACCACACACTTTTTTTTTAGACAAAAAACCTCCAGAACTGAATATATGAGATCAATACCTTAGTGTAAATGAGGTGCTTGTTTATACCACTAACACGATAGAGAATTCTGTCAGCTGTACAATGAAATGCTTGTTGCCAAGACACCAGAAATCAACTTCCACTTAGAATAAAATGCCTTTAATTAAAAAAAAATATATAAAATATCATTTAAACACTACTTGCTTGTTTGAATCATGTTAATTTTAAATAGAGATTTTACTTGTGATTTCATGGGTTTGTGAAGTGATAATGTGTGCTGACTCCATGGGATCAAGATCTAGACAGGGATGGCATTACAGCTGAGTCAATGAGATGTCCCAAAGAGAGCCAAAGCATAAGATATTGTGGACACAGTCAAGAAGTGAATCATAATATGAGCCTGCAGATAGAAAAGTTTATAGAACATTTAAATGGTGTTTTAACATTATGAATGGAACTAAAAAGAGCTGAAAAGAGAATAATATATATTTTGTAACCTGGATATAAGGTCTATTACTTTGAATTAAACAGAATATATTTCTAAGCAAATTAATAAGGAAGTTAAGGGATATTTATTCCTGAAACCAAAGTTTTCTCTGCCAGTGGACATCTATAGGCAACTTTATTCATGCTGAAACTCTTCAGGCTGTCATTGCCTGCAGCAGTGATCATGCAAGACTAACTCTTCTGGCTACCATATTCAATGTTAGTAAGGTTGAGAGAGCTTCATCTTGCCAACTGCAATCTGACCTTTTGATGAGCACTTTTTTTTTTGTTTGTTTGTCCTGGGTGTTTTAATTGGGTTTCTTCTCCCAAGTAAATGGTATTTGTTGCAATGCGATGGTAGATCTTGAACTGCATCAGGAAAGTAAAATACAGAAATACAATTAATCACATATTTTCTCCTATAAAATATTAATAGAGCATTCAAAGTGCTTATTAATAAGTGTCTATCTCAACAGAACCTTCAGGTGTGCTATTTAAAAACTGTAAATTCTATAAAAACAACTGGAAGATTTTTTTTCCGGACTGTTACATGGTTTCAGGGTAACAGTTAACTCCTTGTGGGAACAAGGAGTTTCTGCCTAGAAACCTCAACACCCATTGCCAATTGCTGGCCCTGAAATTATTCATAAAATGAGAAAGTTATGCCTTGCAGTAAAGGGGAGAAATATGACTTTATTTGTATTTAGTTTTGCCCATATTTGTCAAAATAACCTAAAGTGGCTAACAGCAGCCCAATGAACTTCTGTGGTATGGAGTATTAAATGTAATATGCATGCCAGTCTGACATTGTCATGTTCTGAGTTGTCTGTGACTTGATCTGTTACAAGGGTAGGCCAAATCTCTTACTGAGATGAACTGCTACTAAATAATTCATGTTTTCCGCAAAAAACCCCAGAAGATTATTCTTTTTCCTGCTCTGTTATACTTCAGGAAACTACATCTGGCCTCTAAACTACACTTCCTGAAGACGAGTTCTTGGGCTTGATCTTGCTCCTGACAAGTTATGATTACATTTTAAGACAGATACATTGCACCAAACCTATTTCTGCATTCAAGGCCTGAATATTAACATTATGTAGGCAGTTCTACAGCACTGTAAGTCTCTGTGCTGAGCAGCAGTGTCCTGCAAGTAATTAGGATTTTAAACTTCTGTTTCCAAAAGGCATTTTTGTGCAGAATTTTTGAAGTGTTTTGTACGCAAGGAAGGATTAAACATTCTGGCCGTTAGTTTGGCTTATATTTGCTTTTATTGAATTTCACGTATCATCTAATACATTTTGGAATAAATGCTGGATTAGGTGAATTTTTATTTAGCCAATTTTGTTCCTGTGTCCTGGATGTTGCAGTGTAGAAGTATACAAGATGCTGAAAACAATTGATTGCTTTTCAGTCTTCTGCTTTCAGTAGAGTCTGCTAGTCTAAAAGCTAGACTCAAAAATAAATACATGCATGGATCAGACACATTTATTATTATAAGTAGTCATGGTTTACCCACATCTGAATGGCTGATGTTAAATTTGTTGATACTTAGTGCTCTGAAATTTCAAAACTTCATTATGAAAAATAATAAAAATTCTATAGTAAAATGAGATTTTAATGCACTTTTATGCTTGCACTATCAATCCTTGCTCAGTCTTCTCAATGTTCAGTGACTGGTGAAGCATTTGAAAAGCTATCAGTTGGAAGTGTGAGACTTTTAAGGCAGATGACTCATGAGTGGCTTAATAATAGACAGGACAAACAATTTCTCTGTATAGACTTTATGAACAGGGAGAAAATAGTCTCCAGGCTAATACTTCTACCAATGTTATTATATAGCAATTATGGCTCATTAAAAATGGCTCAAATTAAGCCTTGAAACAAACAAGAAAAACCTCCTTTCCCCCAAGTAGTTAAAGAAAAATTACTTACATTGTTACTTAATGCTGGGTACAATGGTAAGAATTTGTGATAACATGGATAGATGAATATTGGGCTTTCTTTGGTGTTGAAGACTGGAATGTATACGAGAGCAATCAATCACATACTTTGACTTACACACCTGGTTCACAGATGTTCTCTCTCCCCTTCCTTAAGTGAGACTTCTTTCTTCCCACTGCAAGATTCTGACCCTAGACCTTAAGGAACTGATGAGAAAAGGAGAAAACAGCATCTCTGGAAATATTTTTCCAGATTTTTTTCAGTATCCAGGTAACCTTTTATAAAAATTCATAGGTTCAGATATATAGAGTTTCATTAATTCATTATACTCTGCCTTTGTTCTTAGTGATAATGAAATCTTTCACTGTTTTCCAGTTAATCTCACCTAGCATTGTAAACACTGATAAATCATTAGCCACTCTTTTTTGTTTACTAGAATTTACAAACTGAAATTTACACTTACAGATATATGCAAACTGTGTATAGTTTCTACTGAGATATAAAAATCTTGAATTTATCTGTGCTTGAAACATTTTAACGCAATCACTTCAGAGCTTTGACTTACATAAAATATAACAGCCTTTTACAATGCAGTTGCAGAATCTGTCATATTTTATGGCTACTTGTGCTACAATAATTCAGAATGATTCAGGTTTATTCACTGTTCTCCTGAGTGGTATTAGATGTAATTGAAATTAATATGATACTCTGTATTGTTTGTGAATCCATCACTGTGTTTCTAAATGACAATGTTGAAACTCTTTATAAGCTTTTTGCTGTTTTTCACCAAACACAATAAGCTTAATTAGAGAGTTTAATATTAAACACTACAATACTCTGTTGGGATTGTGGGAGGATGTCTACTTTCAGTATGTTGGGTCTGAAGTTCCTCTTCAGGTCAAGTTTTGACTTGAAAAATTCACCTGGTGATGTTGGCATCTATCAAGAAAACTATCCTATGGTTTTCTAAAAATACCCAGAAATACTTAATCTCTGCTGAGATAAGCAGCATGTTGTGGGCTTTTTGGAATTTTTGTTTGTTATTTGAGGTTTCTTTGGTTTTTAGTGATAGGAGTTTCCTCCACCTAAGTATTTGTCCAGTGATTACATCACTTGGGATATAGGAAATTTGCTTTAATTCTGCCTTATTCTATTTATTTGTGTCGATATTTATTTGATATCAGTCGCTTAATTTTGAACGAGACAAGTGGAAGCAAGTATGACACCAATAAGGGAAACATTAGGTTTTCAGGTGCACATGAAGAAGCCAGGATTTCTTAATCATTTCTGCCTATTGACATTCTGGTTGCAGACACAGGTGACAGCTGGAAACTGGAATATTACTACTGTGGGATGTGGAGGAATCCTCTGAGGCTTCTCTCTCACCCAGCCTCCTGACTTACTATTTATTGCATGAAATAAAGTTACTCTGAAAATTATAGATGTTTTGGATGTTGGGTGATGAAAGGAGAATACAAAAGGAAATTTTTTATGAACTTGCATTGGCAAAAGAAGACAAAAACCACCAGAACACAAGAATTTGTATGTGACATATATGGATGTGTTTCTAGGTCTTTTTAAAAAAATCTGTGTTACCTCTCAGGACAGAAAAATATTTTAGAATACAAAGTTACCAACACATCTTCTAAAAGTATATTTTTCAAAAGTAAGGATATAAATATTAAGTAAACTTCGTATTTCTAGCATCAGTTTACTTAAAGCATTTGCATCTGGCAGAGACTTGCATTATGAGTCATTGTGTTAGTTGTAAGAGTCTTTCAAGGCAAAACTGAAATTTAACAATGTAATGTGTTATTTATCATGGAATAATGCAGAAGTTTCACATCGTGTGTCAAAAAAAGAATTCAAAACTGATGTGTTTTCCATTAAGTGTAACTAACTATGTATGTGTTGAGTAACAGTGTTGAAATGGTGAAACCAGAAGGAAACATAAAGCTTACATATGCTACCTGAGTTTTATTCTGTTATTTTAGTAGTTAATAAGGGGAAAGAGAAGCAGATAAAAATGTGATTGACTTTATGCTAGTTTTTTTATGCTGAAAATGTAATTATTTGGAAAATGTGTAGTCTAATATAGTAACTAAAGGGCTTAAAATTTGTGTGAAGGATTAATACATCTTTTTTATGCTACAAAATCTGCTCTGATATTTACATTCCTTTTTTTCAAGACAGCTACAAGAAGATAACTCAATGGAATTTGGTTCTTAGTTAATGAAAACTACACTGCAACAAAAATAAAATATATTGTTTCCGTTTTGGCTTGTGGAGTTGGTTTCAGCATGAACACTTTGAGATTTCAAAATGACTTCTTTTTAATCTTATTCTTGGGAGTGGTGTTTGAAAGAAGTTGGGCCTAATTTCCTAGCATAAAATTAATAAAAAGATATCTCCAAGAAAAATCTTACAATGCAGAACAAATGTGTATTTAATATCTGATGAAAAGTATGCATGCGTGTATCATATCTAAAAATCAATATATATGTGAAACAGGAGAGTGAAAGGAATCTAGATGGTTAAAGAGGACGTGTATTTTTGGTCTTGCCAACCCCGTTACCTGGCAAGAATCCTTGTGAGCTTTTCTGAAATTTCTTCTCACTGACAGTTTGGGACTTGCACAGCAGGGTGATGTGCATTGTCTCAGGTATAGGTTTGTGCTGTTTCTTTTTAACATGTCTTTTCTCAACTCACCTTTTTTGCTATGGAGTGTACCCTTTAGTGCTTATACACTGTGAGAGGGATTATTTTAGGATGAAATGACTACATGTGACAGCAATATGAGGAATCTGAAATAACACTTATGAGAGGTTCTGCATCCTGGCAGCTTGTGAAGGCTGATGCAATATTAAGGGCTGGGTGTTCCAATGCTTGCAAGCAGTGCTACTGCAGAGTTAGAGCTTTGTACCTTTGCTCACAGGTAATACTAAATCCCAAAATTTGTCTCTAGCTTAACTGAATTCCCTGGATTTTTGTTGTTGCTGTTGTTATTTTCAAATACCTCTATGTGTGTACTTGGAAACTTGATCTGATTTCCAGTTACTTGAGCTCAGAATCTTTTGAACTGAGGGTGAGATCACAAGGTTAGTGTCAGTGTGCACTAGCTAAGATTCTTCTAGAAGGCTTTGAATGATCTGACCTCTGAAGATTAATGTTTCCACTCTCCTATTTCTGTGAATATTTAATTTTTTTTTCTCCAGACCTTCTTGGACAATGATCGTCAGGTCTACACATTTGTAAATAGAAGAATGTCTTAAATATTTTTTTTAACCCTCCATCTTTAACTTTACATGCCTGTGCTGAATATGATGGCAGAACTGAAGAAATAACTGCATAGACCTCAGAAAGACATTATGAACTTTGCAACTATATATACTGTTTGACTGTTCAAGAAGAGAAAAGTTTGCTTCCTTCCCCATCTTGGGCTTTTACCTTGCTCACTCTGGGCCTTCAGTTGGCTCACTTCAGGTATGGTATTCTCTGGATGGTCACACTTGTTCTTTGTTTTTCCTTCCCACTGGTTTGAAGCTTCAGTTGGCATAGTCTCTCTCAGTAAAACATGAGACAAAATAGTCTGAAATATAAGTAAAAGCAAAGTAAAAGTTTTAAAGACTTCAGTTATACATGTGATACAATGAAAATCCATGGTCTGTATTAAAAAATATATGATCAGTACTCTTGGACTTTTGGATGTTTTACTTCTAAACCAACCTTTTGTTTCATAAATCCTGTCTACACAAATACAAAATGAAAATTAAAGAATCATTTAAGGGTAAATGATGCTCCCTTCCTAGTCTAATTTATGTTTGTGATTTTGAAGGTAAAGGAGCTGTAGATTTTGCTCAAGTAACACTGCCTTGCCCTATCTGGAACATGCCTAGAGCAGAGATGGCCCAGCATTCCTTGCCTTGCTGTTAGCTAGTCTGGCTGTGAGACTGGGTCCCACAGTGCAAAGCTAAAAACAAAAAGTCTTTTTTTCCTTGCCTCTTTGAAATATTTGAGAACCTAAATTCTGATGAATTTTGTTGACACAGATATTATTGACAGATACTATTATACTATATTGTTTTTGTAACAGGTCCTTAAATCCTATTATGCATTTATAAATAGATTTTCTTCAATATACTTTCAGAAATTTTGAACATAAAATATATATTCTAGAAAATAGGCAACAATTCTATCACATTATTTTCTAACAGGAAAAGAAACCATGCTGGAATGACTCTTTACAAAGATGTGAAATTAAACAATGGCTTTTTGTTTTCTGCAACACTTTGACAATAAGGCACTGACATACCAACATAAATGTAAAGTGTGATCAGAATTATTGAGTATATAAGGGAGTATACCCCATTAAACATCCGTCTATCTATCTCCTAAAGCCAAACTGCTGGCTCTTGTACTCTTAAAGATGAGTTTCAATCCAAGCTCACTCAAATATGCAGACTTGTCAAAGGTAAATGCTGTCTTCGTTTAGTTGCAACACGCAAGACACATGCAGACACATCTCTTCCTCCTTTTCTCCTAAATCATTTTGGTTTGTCTTTATTTAATAACTTTTTTTTTCAGTGTCAGTGTTTTAGTTAAAAAAAAATCAAGAAGAGAATGTTTGAATATAAAATTCCTATTGATACCACACTTGCATAAAATGAGAGTTTGCCTAAGGTGTTTCTCTTTCATTGTCAGTAACAGGATAAATACTTCAAAAACTTTAATGTCTAGTGTAATCTTATGGTCTGCAAAGTAAATGTGCAATTATTCTTAATTCCTGGGGTATTCAGATATGAATTTTCATGCCACCAAATTGGAGGCAAATATTGTTATAGTGCAAATATTGTGATAGTGAAATATGAGACTGGTTTTGTCCTCTTTTCGCACATTACTTTAGTATAAGTGCCACACTTCATTGCTAGTTCACATTTCTGCCTTGGCCATTAGTGTTGAAAAATTATATTCTCAAGGGAAAGAGAACTACTTTACATCCCAGGTTGTTTAGCCACAGTCATCTATATCTGAAAATGCAAACCTGAATAGCCGTGACTTGATTTTTTAATTTTTAAATATTTTTTAAATAAAAAATCAAGGAGTGATGAACATATTTCAGAAATCAAAATATTGTCTTGATTCAGTGGAAATCAATTATCTCTAATTCTGGAACACTTCCTAATGGAAAAATATACCAAAATACCTGTGGTATTTTGGTGGTATTTCTAGTTTTTAAAATAAATTAGTGTTCAAGTTGGAACAGCTGCTTTAATGCTCTTCAAATGGTTTTAGTCATCTTTGTAAGTACTTTAGAAGTGAATTTATATTGCTAGGTAAATTTAAATATTTTATTATGGCCTCTGATAATCTATTTATTTATACCTCAGAGTTCCTATAGGTTTCAACTGACCTGCATTCAAATACTGTCTTAAATTGGCTCCATGGTACATGCAAATAAAGATAACTTGAGCAGGACGATCACTGTTACTCCAGCCTCCATATCCAATGTCTTGATATTTTTGTCCAAAAAAGAATTGCCTTCCATCCAACAGAGGTGAGGTGACCATTTGAAGTGCTAAATTAGCATATTTGAATTTTAGGTATAAAGAGTGTAGTGTGTTTAATGAAATTTTGTTCTGCTTTGGCTAATTGAAGGTTTCTGCAAATAATAGCATATATTCTCTGTGGAAGTCCTATGTTTGCATGTCCTCATCTCTATTACTAACTTATTTTAAGATTAAGCACAGGAGCTGGAAGAGATTCCTGCTTTCCACCAGTGGGCAGTGGTGAACTTCTGTTGCTTTGATTTTCTGGTGCTTTCCCAGGTTCTTGGACAGGAAACCATTAGGCTGCTTATAATGGAAACCTGTCCATTTAATCAAAAACTTGTTAAAATCAAATTTTCTTATTTCAGTAAGCTGATATTTTAGAGAATTCTTGGGCAAGAACTTTCCAACTGACTTCTACTCTGATATTTAAATTAATGGGTATTGCAAAAAAAAATTCAGTTTATATAAATAACAAGACAAAATATAAGTTTTATTTTTTTTTATTAAAGGTACATGATTTATTGAAGACATGATTTGATTGCAGTCACAAATGAAGAGACTGAACCCAAATACACACAACTGAAATTGGATCTCCTGCAGAACAGGAATTCTAGACATTGGTCTGATCTGCAAACCAAATTAAAAGTAGAAAAATTTATGGATAATCTTAAAAAAAAAGAAATTTTCTATGTCCGTCAATGATTTGGTCGTATTACTAGCATTGTTGACTTGGAGTGAAAATTGCTGATATTTCTATTAGGAATGATATAATTCCATATTTTCTGAGTAATTTAAATTTATTTAATGTATGTTGAAAGTCACATTTCAGAGCTGTACATGGGTTGAAAAGTCTAGAATGGAGGATCTCTTACAGCAGTACAACATGACTCAAGTACATGTTAGAGTCAAGATGACTACTTGCATTATTTTCACTGATAATGTATTTCTTAGGGGCTGGAGGGTAAGTGAGACATTGATACAAATATTCTTCTGTTTTCTACGTCTTTTTTTTTTTAAGATAAGTGCCCGTGTTTTAGCATCTTTCACTGCATGTTTTAAGTCTTGAAAAGCGATAAGAGTTCTAGATTGGATAGTCCTTTTCCATGACATATCTCTTTTAACTAAAATCACAGTCAGGAAACTTAATGAGACAAAAAGACTGTGCCCCGTCTCTGGAACTGTTGAAAGCCACTTTGGATGGGACTTTGAGCCTGGAAGATATCTCTGTCCCTGGCAGGAGTGTTGGAACTAGATGACCTTTAAGGCCCTTCCCATGAACAATCATTCTATGAATCTATAATTAGATGTTGAATCTAAACCAAATAAAAACTCTAGCCCTGTGCCAGAATTTTTTAGGAAGTAAAACAATTCTTTCTTTCTCCCAGAACTGTATCATATGAAGATCAACAATAAGAGACTTCATGATAACCAGTTTTTTTTGTTAAACTCAGTTACAGCTAGTATATTTTCAAGATGCCTTCAAACACTTACTCTTGGATGTAAGTTGAAATGGCCTACAATTTTAAATCTTTGTGTTGAATAAATTGACTTGATCCAGCTTTATAAGAAATTGTCATAATTATCAGGTTGTCAGGCCTTCCAAGATTCATCTCTTCCAATCTTGTTTGTTTGTTTTGTCTGGGATTCTGCTATAGCTTTCCGTACATTCTAGCCTTTCAGTAAATTCTTTAAAATTGGAAAACTGTAAAGAGAGAATGAAGTTCTAGACTGTGACATTTTGAGCCACTTGTGGGAAGGGTACCCTTTGACTCTGGACCTTTCCAGTTTCAAATTGTGACATCTACCCCTCGTTCAGTAGCTCAGAAGACAGTCTTCCCCTCTTATATTTCTTCAAGAAAGGAAAAATAAAGTTATAATTGTGTTCTCTTTAAAGAAAACTAAAGAACATTTAAATAAAATATTTTTCCAGCTGTATTGTAAGTGTAGATCTGGATCATCCATCTGATCCAGAACAAATGGGTTTTTTGCTATCAAGGATGAGACAAATTGATATTTTATCCCTTAATATCACAGAAAGCTTTGAGAAAGAAACTAGTTGCTTTCATACGGGGCAAAAAGAAGGAAAATATTGCTGGCCTGAATGCTATTGGGAGGTTCAGAATGTGAGGGAAGCTTCAGAAGGACATTTGTGAGAGAATTATTTAGGTCTGCAGCTTGTCAGAACTGGAGCAAATGAGAGCAGTGTGATCCTGACAAGCTGGTGGGGTAACGTGGCCTGGCAAAAAGACAAAGACCTCTAGGATTTGCATGAGCACTCAGAGCCTCAGTGGAGCAGTGAAAGGACTCCTGCTCTGCTGCCTAGGAAAGTCATGAACATTGCAAAAAGTTTGAGACAGAAGTCTAGGCTCTCTAGGCTGTTTCAGAACTCAAGTAGTTCACTATCAGTAGTATTGTGCTGCGTACACAGGCCATGTTTTCATTCCTCCAGTGTTTATTGCATTCAGGGCTGATTGCAAAATGTTACTTTTGTCTTTCCAATGCATGTAGCTGTGTCTTCCTAAAGTCAACACACCTGTGAGAAATGGAGAGGGTCCTCTATATTTTGGCACCTGAGAGAAATAATCTCTGCTTGTGCTCTTCCATTTGGTAGCAGTCTTACACAACAGATTTTCTATAAAGTTTTAATTCATGAAGACTTTTGTTTTTGCTCAGGATTTACTGAGCTTTACCCTCTCTAAAGAACTTACTATTTGTACACTTTTCTTCCCTCTGCTTTCCTGTCTCCTTCCACCTCAAACCCAATAGTTTTAGCCCTTTACTTGGATTTACCACACACTATTTCTCCTAGACTGCAGCAGCTCCTGGGCTTTTGAAAGAAATTAGCTCACAGCTCTTGTTCATATGATCTGGTTGCAAAGATGTATTGCTCTGAAGTGTCATACATTTATCTTCCTATTACTGGGAGATAATACATTTGTATCACCTTAGGCTAGTATAGTCTTTCTCAACGCATTTCAAGTGGAAATAATGCCTTAAAATAGGTGGATGTGATAAAAAGAGCATTTTCTATCGTATGACAGCAGCTATTAAAAGAACATGCTGTTACCTAACATGTGTGCCACTGAATCTTTTGATGAAATAGGCCAGCCAAGCACCAACAAGATTCTGCTCTGACAATCCCACAAAGACTTTGGTCAAGGTGACGTGACCGTGACATTAATAGTCCTAATTTGATGTCTGATGATGAGATCTCTCACTTGTATTCAGAAGAAGCCAGATTAAAAGTTCTGTCTCATCTAGGTTGTCCTTTACAAAGTAAGAACTGCTAATTTTTACTGTCCATTACAATGAAAAGTTTAAGATTTTAAGTGTTAAAAAAGGGAGCTCTATTACAGTATCAGTTAGAACGAATTCAATTTGGTTTCTCTTTTAATAATCTGGAAATGAAATTCAAAAGAAGAGCTTTTTTGCATCATGGTTAGGACCACTAGCAAGGGGTTAAATGAAAAAGCTAATGATGAATTGTAGATACAAACAGAACAATCACAGTCTAACAAATAGTCAAGGCAAACTCTGGTGTGTTTTGAATCATGTGTTTGCAATTCCTAGTGCATGGATGAATGACACCTTACAGGGACAAGAGTCCAATAAATATTACAGTGTTTGAAGGAGGGAATCCCTTTTTTTTCCCTGCAATTCCTGGTGCATAGGGCCCCATTCGCAGAAAGGTATGTGACTCAGGTGGGAATGGGGTTATGCAGTGTGTTTTTGTATGGTGCAAAATTGGTAAGGCTGCAGTTTACAAAGAAACTGAGACTTTTATCTGGTCATACTGGTGCCTTGCTGGTCAATTTTCAGAAAGTTGCCACCTCTTATCTGGGTAGATTAGATTTTGACTTTTTTTTTTTTCTAATCAGGTACAAAAGCAGTCTCTATGTTTGGGCAAAGATTAAAATCATAGCTTTAGTTATATTGGCGTCTACAGTTGAAGAGGTTTGTGGTAAAATGTTCAAATGTTTGTAATTTGTCACTAGGGGAGGAGAATAGCTTTGACAGATAAGAGCTGAGGCATTCAGTTTGGTGGGAAGTTGTGTTGTGTTTTGTTTTGTTTTGTTAATGAAAGTTTACCATCTGTAAACATGCTTACCATCATACTAAAAAGATTGATCCCCTAATCAAAGTAGTTGTGTAGTGCACCTAGCAAAACTAATCAGTTTACCCTTTCTTAAAAACCTGCCAAAGAATGCTGTTAATGATTGGTGTTTTCACTCTTGTATCTCTCCTTTATGTAGCCCATAAATCCACAGTATTTCTTTTTAAATGGTTATTAGCAGAAGAGCTAGTATCATTAGAATGGCTTTTTTTGCAAAAAAAAAAAAAAAAGGGCTCAGCAATTCTACAGAATCCCATTGCTGCTAGATTAAATGAAATCTAACATAATTTATTTTCCTTGGTAAGCATTGCTTTTGAATGTTGTCACAGGAACTTTGGTTTCCTTTCACACTTAGCTACTTTGTATTGTCCTACTGATAAAGCTTTATTAAAAAAATTCTTGAAACTAAGAAGATAAGAAGTCCAATTTATTGCTTCAATTGTTAATTTCACAGTTCAGTGATTATTTCAAAACATACACTGGTTGACTGAGCTACAGCTGTGGCCAAATATTGATTTTTTGGGGGAGGTTTTGTTGGGTTTTTTCATGCAAAAATTACTTCACCTAATTCTCTATTATTTTTTTCTTTATAATTAATAAAGCAGTAAATTTTTCTGCTCAGTCAGAAATGTAACATGAAACTTTGAATTAAAGTATTTTTAATGTTGCTAAGGAGACAGTGAAAGCAATTTTCCTTTTATAAAATATCTACATTTAGTCACTGATTGCAATAACTTCTTCCTGGAGCTAGGACATCAAAAATTCTTTCTGTATTTCCATTTAACTAAATGGAGATGTTCAGTTTAAAAATATTGTGGTTGTTTTTAGTTAACAACAGGTTGTTGCTGCTCTCTTGAGCCTCCATTTACTGCCTTGATTTAACAAAGTCTGTTGGCAGCTCCCTGTCTTTTAAACACAACACAGAATATTTCTGGCCTTGGCAGGAGTTATGTACAATGTGGACATTCCGCCCAATGTGTAGTGCTAGTGGAAATGTTTTGTAAAAAACAAGACGTTTGAAGAGTCAAAAACATGCAGTCTGTGGTAAAATACCTCGTCAGTCTGTTGATGTTTCAAAATCTATATAAAATAGGAACCATACATGTCGATGCAGCTTAAGTGGCTTTTTCATGTTGCATGGATGAACCAAAAAAGCTACTTCAAATATGGAAGATGCTTTTCAACCCATCATTGAACAAGCGGATTTCGAGATCAGGCTGTGTTCCTGTAGCAACTCCTGCTGAAGAAGTTGAACCACTGAAGTTTTCTGTGAGCTTACTGGCTTCAGTGGAGGAATGCAGACTCTTTTATGTTTCCTCCTTTAGAGGAGGTTGATGAAACAATATTTCATTTGTAAAATATATGTCCCTTCCCTGAGACCAATGAGGTCAATGTAATCAGTGAAAGCAAACCCATTTATATTTATAGGACTGCTTAAACACATCTGGCATCTCTTTTCCAGCTGCAACAAATTCCATTAGATTGCATACTACTTAAAGGACAGAAAACAGGTTACTTCAGCTGTGATGTTTGTAGCATCCAATTATGTAGATTTTAGCTCCAAATTATACAGGCCCCAAGAGACAAAATGGATTAAAGAGATGAAAATATAGATCTATGAGTTAGCAATATTCAAAGTAATACTTAGGTCTACAGGTTAACAGTATGTAAAATAGGACAATTTAATGCCTTCTATATTGCTATCAGATGAAAATATCTCACTGCTTACTCTCAAAGACCTTGATCTTGCTGTACTTAATAATTTAAAAGTATTTTAATCTATGGGATTTTTTTTTTTGTTGATTGCAAGAATAAATCTGAAGTTTATTACTTAAAGAATTAAATAGCATTAATATAAACTTGGTAGCACATAACAAACATAAAGTCAAATTTTCATTGCAGCATTAAAATTACTTTAGCCTAGCAGTTTTCCTTTTCTCAGAAGTTTCATTGTGAAATTGTAGACATCAATGACCCTTCAAGCAATTTTTAATTTAACAAATGTTTCTCCCAATTCACAAGCACTCTCTCTTTTGTTCATTTCAGTTAGTTCACTCTTGTCCTCTGTCATCACTCCTAGTGATGAAGTCTCTGAAACAAAGTCTGGGAAACAACCTGATAGTTCCTTCTAGACCTTCTGACTCCAACAACAATAAATGAGGCTCTGGTGATGCCTTAAGTTTTAGCTTTCATATTATCCAGATTCTGTACTGCATTAGTATATGACATCATTATAAATGATTGATATAAACTGCACGAATGATATAAACTGCACTTCATATGAAGTGTTAGCAAGTTCTTCTCACAGTTTAGTTAGACAAAACAATCCTTTTCCAGCCCAAGAACCAAGGACACCATTGCAGCTTCAGGCCCAAAAGGTATACCCAACAGCAAATTGAGGGGAGCAATCTGGGAGGATGGGACTTAGTAACCTGAAGCTGTAATTAGACAATTAACCCCAATATGTAAACGGACCAAAACTTGTGAAAACCTGTGACTCAGAGTCCATCTTGGATAGAGCCACAGCTAGGCTCTTGTACTGCCCAAGGTGTATCCTTTGAAGGCCTTTTTAATACATACCTTCTTTATTCCTTTAACACTGTCTAGCCTCTGTTCTGGGTAGCCTCTCAGGGCATCAATGGGACTTCTTATTCCAGGCTTTAAAGTGTCAACTTCACCATCTAGTGTTTGAAAGTCTGACTACCATGACAAATGTGAATCTCATAAAAGGCCCCTGGAGGTGTCATTTGAAGAAAAAAGTCATCTTGTTTCTCAAAGCCAATTTTTTAATAAAGCAATGTGGAGGGGGTATGGGTGTATATATCTAAATTTAAATTTTTATTTAAAAAAAAGGTTTCTCAGAAAGCAAACTGTAATATTTTTTGTGGAAAAGTTCAAATTTCTGGTTCCAGAATCTAAAGTGTGCCTATTAGCATTTTTTTACAAGTGGGCTCTTTTCTTCCTTACTTTTCTGTAAAAATATTAATTTCCTGTATGTCTGAGTATCAAAGACATTAGAAGCAAGGTCAAATATCCTGCCCACTGTTCAGAAAAATTCTGAATGGCATGGAGTTGTTGTCTTTTCATTTCTTTCTTCTCAGCTGGAGATAATAAGCAAACAAACAGTGGTAAGATTCATAACAAAGAAAGAAAGAGAATGAAATTTGGACAGAAACAAATCAATTAGTGTTCTGTTTAAAAGAGTAGTCCTTTGGAATAGTATGAGTCCTCTATTCTCATCTTCTTAAAGCTCCTCAGCACCTGTAGTAACAAAATAGCCTCTACAGAAAAGTAAAACCAGCTCCAGATTCTTGAAATGCTATTTCAAGTAGAATAATTTTTATCTTCAGTTATACTACTTCCCAATGTAAGGGAAAAAATTAGTAAATCGGTAAATTGAAATCCTGCAATGATTTCCTATCATTATAATAAACTAATTACTTTATAATTATTTTATAATTTCAAATTGTCATCAATTACAAGAAATATGAAAATATTTCCTATCTGCTATTCTGTAGAATAATTTCTGCATGTTGTCCTTGTAGAAAAGAACTCACATAATTGTAATACTTGTTAGAAAACTATTTAAAATGTATATTGCTCTGTGCTGCAGTATCCTCTAAATTTGCAAAATCTTGTTTCCACCATTTTGTTCAAGTTTCAAAGGGCTAGATTAGAAGATATGATTGGAGCTTCATATGGTTGAAGTTACTTTGTTGAGTACTACTAATACATATTATGTATTTTGTGATTTCTAATCCACCTTCTTCCTTTGTCTACTGTGTAAATAAAAAGAAACTGATAGGAACCTAAAACTGTATTTTTTGCTTAATCTCTATTTGGAGGCACATGTAATATACATGTAAACAGGAAATACAGAGGAGATGGAAGCAGACTCAGGCCAGTTGGAATAAATATAGCGAGGTTGTCAGAGTTAGCAGACTTGAGACAAGAAGGCCAAGGCCCATCCAGAAATTAACTGGCCAAGGATGTCAAGGACAACAAAAAGGGCTTCTTCAAATAAATCAATAACACAAGCTCAATAAAGGCAAATGCAGGGTCCTGCACCTGGAGGGTAACAATCCCATGCTCCCCCACAGGCTGGTGCTGATCTGCTGGAAAGCAGCTCTGTGGAGAAGGATCTGAGGATCCTGGTGGACACCAAGTTGTCCACGAGCCAGCAGTGCCCTTGTGGCCAAGAAGGCCAGTCCTGGGACTGGATTAGGGAGACCATGCCAGCAGGGCAAGGGAGGTGATCCTGCCCCTCCTCTCAGCTCTGATGAGGACATATCTGGGGTGCTGTGTCCTACTCTGGGCTGCTCAGTACAGGAGAGACATGGAGAACCTGGAGAGGGTCCAGTGGAGGTCAATGAAGATGATTAAGGAAGAGAAGCATCTCTCTCATGAGGAAAGGCTGAGGGAACTGGGCCTGTTCAGCCTTGAGAAGGGACAACTGGGAGGGGACCTCATCAATGTCTGTCAATATCTGATGGGAGGGTTTCAGAGGATGGAGCCAGGCTCCGCTCAGTGGTTCCAAGCAATGGGACAAGAGGCAGGGGGCAGAAACTGATGCACAGGAAGTTCCAACTGACCATGAGGAAGAAGTTTTTTATTGTGCAGATGATCGAGTACATACGAAAAAATTGTCTGGAGAGATTGTGGAGTCTCCCCAGTGGAAATATTCAAGAACATCTGGATGCAATCCTGTGCCATGTGCTCTAGAATGATCCTGTTTTTGAGCAGGGAAGAAGGATCAGACCCACTGTGGTTGCTTCCAACCCTATCCATTCTGTGATTTTGACCAAATTCTGTCAGAAGATAGGATAATATTTTGCTTTTGATTAAACAGTTTATAAAATATAGCAATGCCATTTAGAATCTATTTTCATAAGCATCAATGCTATTTAAAAAGAAAAAAAAAAGAACNAAATATTTATTATAAAAATTGGAAGATAAATTTTATATTAAAAAGTAAAACCGATGTATAAAATTCTTATTATTTTTGTGAAGTTCAGTTTGGGGAGATATACAAATATTTATTCTCACTGTGTTTATATAACTTGAATTTTCCACTAGATTGGGAGAATATTTGTGAGAGAAATAACGTTTTTCAGTTAAATTGTGTTGCTTTTGTTCTGTAACTGAGATGTCAAAAGCTTCTAAAGAAATATGTTAATAGAATATTAAGAATATTGCTGTAAAAAACCCAACTCCATTTGAGAGTTAGGAAACAACATTTCAGATTCTCAAATGAAAAGAACTGTATTAATTAGATGAGAGTTGATAAATTTTTAAAAATTATACAAGATACCAAATGTAAGTTATTAATACTATCTATCATTCTAGGTTAGCTGCATCCTATAAACTTTAACAAAAACATATTCTGTTGATTTTAGGCTGTCTCATGTAAAGACAGAACTCATATTTTTACTAATGGTAAGAATGGNTATCTGGGGTGCTGTGTCCTACTCTGGGCTGCTCAGTACAGGAGAGACATGGAGAACCTGGAGAGGGTCCAGTGGAGGTCAATGAAGATGATTAAGGAAGAGAAGCATCTCTCTCATGAGGAAAGGCTGAGGGAACTGGGCCTGTTCAGCCTTGAGAAGGGACAACTGGGAGGGGACCTCATCAATGTCTGTCAATATCTGATGGGAGGGTTTCAGAGGATGGAGCCAGGCTCCGCTCAGTGGTTCCAAGCAATGGGACAAGAGGCAGGGGGCAGAAACTGATGTACAGGAAGTTCCAACTGACCATGAGGAAGAAGTTTTTTATTGTGCAGATGATCGAGTACATACGAAAAAATTGTCTGGAGAGATTGTGGAGTCTCCCCAGTGGAAATATTCAAGAACATCTGGATGCAATCCTGTGCCATGTGCTCTAGAATGATCCTGTTTTTGAGCAGGGAAGAAGGATCAGACCCACTGTGGTTGCTTCCAACCCTATCCATTCTGTGATTTTGACCAAATTCTGTCAGAAGATAGGACAATATTTTGCTTTTGATTAAACAGTTTATAAAATATAGCAATGCCATTTAGAATCTATTTTCATAAGCATCAATGCTATTTAAAAAGAAAAAAAAAGAACCCCTTTCTGTGTCCAATCTCTGATCTTGCTTTTGGCAAAGTCAGCTTATTTCACCAAATAAACCTCCCTCTATTTGACAAGTCAAGTCAACAATGACAACTGAACCTATTTGGTTAAGTACCCTATAGTTCAGTTGCAGATAAAATGACTTGGGGGACTTTCCAGAATTTGACTTTGCCCCTCTGGTATCACAGAAGAGCTGCAATTGAGGAACTGCAAATGTTGTGTATACAAAAGAACATCCTGGAAAGAAGTCAGTTCTTCACTGCATTTGCTACACATTATATATAGGCTGTCTCTTAAGGAGAATTATTTTTACAGATCCAAGTTCCAAAATAAATCATCCATATTTCTTCACCTTCCTTGGAAAATGAAATTTAATTTGTGCCATCTGCTCTATATATTATTTCATTAAGGTGACAAAACATTTTTAATTATGTTTTAAGTAGTTCTTTGAACTCATAAAAAAATTGAAATATTAAAAATAAATTATCATATTTNGAAGATACTTTAAATCAATCTTAAGAAGTATCAAGGTCCTCCTGAAAGGAGGTTGTGGTCAGGTGAGGGTCAGTCTCTTCTCCCAGGTAACCAGTGACAGGAAAAGAGGACACAGTCTTAAGCTGAGCCAAGGGAACTTCAGGATGGACATTAGAAAAAAGTTATTCACAGAAGGAGTGATTGGGCATTGGAATGGGCTGCCCAGGGAGGAGGTGGATTCAGCAACCCTGGAGGTACTTCAAAAAGAGTGGATGTGGCACTCAGTGCCATGCTTTAGTTGATAAGGTGGTGTTAGGTCATAGTTTGGACTTGATGATCTCAAGGGTCTTTTCCAATCTAGTTAATTCTGTGATTCTCTGTTTCTATGGCATTCTTTGCAAAAATTACTGTATTAATAAGCTGTCTTTATCCTTGTTCATTGTTAGGTATGATCATAAAAAAATTGAGTATTAGACCACCTAAAAGACCATGAGAATCATAAGAAAGGCCAAAGGAAAAAAATCCCAACCCCCAATGTTCTCTAAATTAACACAAAACCAGTGTCCAGAATATAAATAGTACAATGAAGAACAGACTACATTAAATATTATAAGAAAAATTTCTTGTAGTATCAGAGACACTGCTCTTCTTGTTTTGCATTTTTCCTTCATCATCTGAGATAACACAGTTCTGTAATCAGAATAACTTTTTATAGGAAAAAATAGCTTCCTTTCCAGTAACTCAATTTCTCTATGAGTTCTTTTTAAAAGGCTTAAAAAATTCAATTGTTTACTTGGCAGTTTTTATCTTTCCCAATTTATTTTTTACATGCTAATAGACTGCAAGTAGTTGAGATGATACAGAGGGCTTAATGAGTTTTCCTTTCTTAGGGAAGAAGATGTTTATAGGACAGATTTATAATTAACTGATAGTAAATAAGGAACTGAACATGGGCTGCTTTCAACTACTGCTTTCTCTGAAGCTAACAAGTGAACATAATGGTCATTATTATTTCTGAGGACTTTAGTTCATTTCAGGTGATTTCAGTGGATATCAGGAAATGTATAAAGTAAAATTAATGCTGCTGGCTTGTTTTTTTGACATGAAGAAATTGATCTTCAGGAAGAAAATATACTGAAGGTCAGAACTGGATTCAAGGTAGCAATATAAATAAAAATCTGTTAGCATTTATTTTCATGTTTTACCCCTTGGGTGAAAAAGCCTTCCTAATGTAAAGATGCTTTTTTTTTTCTTTAAATCAATATATTAAAAAAATTAGTTGCTATATGTGCAGGGTCACTCTGTGGCAGTGGAACAGCTGCTTTGCCTTTGCCAGCCAGCCCCAGCACAGCAATGACAACTTGTGTTTTATAGCTTAGAGTTTCATAGAAATTCAGGTAGTAGATAAAACATTCAAGTTTTCTTTCCCCAAATATTTGTCTCAAATGAGCTAGTTCAATAAAATAAGTATTCTATTTCAAAATGGAATTGTTTAAGTAGCTAAAAGGGAACACTTGTTTTGCTATTTAGAATTTTGCAACTGGGACTTGAATAAGGAATCTTCAGTCAAGTAGAAATGTAAAAACTGCTTTAGGCAAGTATTAAATGTCTATGATGTTACACATAAATTGTAAAATTTCTGTATCCCTCATGTTCAGATATATGGACTATAATCTTGGAGAAGCATAAATCTTGTACTAATGTTAGTGACCAATGTGAGTAACTTGATCCAGATGGGGTTGAGTGGGCTGTATAAATACCTAAAAGTGTTCCTTTGCAGTTACTGTAGCTAGTAATTACATGAATATCACTGAATATGTTTATCAGATTTGCTCAATGCTAAAACCATAGCAGCTGCCAAACTCTAAAAGAGACTTTTTTGATGTGTAAAAATAAAAAATAGTCAGCTGACTCTACACAGAAATTTCATAAGTTCAAAAGTGTGTCAATAAGTTGAAAATGCTCCATTTTGCTCTTCAAATTAACATTTTATTAAGTAATTAGGAGTCAAAATGGGGTCAAAAAACCATGTTGTAATACTAAATTGCTATTTTCTTTCATATTTATACTAATTTTCTATTTAGAGGAGGAAAACCAAAGAGGAGTGCTGTATGTTTAAATTGTAAGATTTAAATTTCCTTTAACTCTAAAGAGAGAAGAAAAAATAATTGGGAGGGGGAAACTTAAAACATCTTAAGATAACTAGCTGCCATTTGAAAACTTAAAACATCTTAAAACAACTAGCTGCCTTTTGTTTCTTTCAGAAACACAGATCTCTGAATCAAGAGAGCAAATTTATTTATTGCCTGCAACCTCACATTTCTTCATTGTGGGTGTAGGTGATCCTTCTGTCTTTCAAGGTAATATGATTTGATTGCACTATTTCTCTTCTTCTCACTCTCTGGCCTATAAACAGGCCACTTGATTAGGCTCTCATTTGGTGTGCCTTCAGTGGTTTTTTGATCAAATTTTCTTGCAGAGAGGAAAAAAAATAATAATGGTGCAATGTGTGTGAAGAGAGAAAACGGAGAATGACCAAAGGAAAAGATAGCACTTATGCTCCCTTGAGACTAAAAGGAGCTACATTTGGAGAAAAATACAACTGAGAGGTTAAACACTGCTGAGATAAGACTCTAGTTCACTAGTTTTGAAGCTTGGCAGTTGTGGTTGGGCAATGCCAATACCAAGTAAGTGCTAGCAATGCTATGAATCTGAAAGAACCACAATTAGAATATATTTTAATTTTCATAAAGTTACGGCAATAATTTATTTCATAGTTTAAATCTTGGAGCTTTTTTTTTTCTACAAAGGTTTTTTTAATATTCTAGAAATGATTTTCATCTGGCAAAGAATAAATGTGAATATCACTGATCAAGGTATGCCTGAAGCCATTTCCTAAAAACCAGGTGAGAAGCTGATTTATGAAAATGGACTAGATAACCATACCAAGAGCAGACAGTAGCCTGAAAACCAGAGCACTTTTGAGAGATGTGACAGTGCTCATAGAAGTTCCACTCTGCTTATGCCAAGCCAGAACCCTAAAACCAGTCTCCTTGTGCCAGGCTAGAACTATAGCCACCAGTCCAGTGGCATTTTCGATGTGAGGATCATATAGTGTTGTTAAAAAAAAAAAAATTAATTATGCTAGGTGACTTTTTTTTTCCTCTTTTTTTTAGGGGTGTGGGTCTTGAAAAAGACCCTTTTTTCCAAAGACTCTGAAAAAACCTCTTGAAAACTCTTAGATTTGATTTAGGAGCAATCATTTCAATATATTTTAAGAAAATCTGCTATTTGAATTTATTTTATTTGAGAAAAAGAAGTCAGCCAAATATTAACAGCACCAGGTGACTATGAACCCATGTTAAGATTGGTAAGAGATGTTTTCACCTGAATTAAAGTGCAAACGAGACTACACGCCAAATTCAATAATAAGGATTTTATTAAACAATTAATTTGAAGTAGAGAGATAGAAAGAAATAGAAAAGAGAGAGAGAAATCAAGTACAAGATAGTTAACATCCATGGATCCAGCAGCATCCCTTTGGTCCTTCTTCACCCTGGGCTTCTCAGTACTGGAGAGCCTGATGTTGTTCAAAACTTTTCGCTACTTATACATTTCAGCAAACATAGGAATTAATGTTCATGGGCTGCACAGTTCTCTAATACTATTTAGTCTGCATGCTCTGTCTTTCTCTTTGAGTCAGTGGATTTATTGGGTTGGTGGGCTGTAAGTTGGTGCCAGCGATCTCCCCTGCTGGAGGTATCTTTACTGTTGTCACGGGTTGACGGGGAAGCGAGTTTTCTCGGGAAGCTGTGACCAGGCCAATCAGTGGTCAGATTTGAATATTGACACCTGGTGTAACCACTGAAGATATGGATACACCTCTGAGAACACAGGGGGTTAAAAGCAGATAACTCCCAGAAGAACTCTCTCTTTTGTTCCGGTCAGCAAAGAGTTCAGCCCTCCCCTGCCCAGCCACAGGCGGGGTGGGCGAGGGGAAGCCATGCGGCCTAGGCTGAGGTAGGCCAGGAGCCCCGGACAGAGAGGGGGTGAAGGGAACAGAAGTGGGTCAGCCCCTGCAGGACAGAGGGGTGGAGAAACACTGAGATGTTTCTTTTGTTCCCCTCCCCAGAGGGAGGGGGAGAGAGAGACAGAAAGACAGAGAGCCTCTGCCACCTGGAAATTTGCTGTCATGTGCCGGCAGTACGCTGGCAGAGGAGAAAGAGAAGTGGGGGGGAAGGTGCCCAGCTGTGGGAGCCCTGGGCAGGCTGCTGTGAGATTTCAGCCGTCCTGAGGGCAGCAGAGCCCGAGACTTTAACTCTTTCTTGGATGAAGAAAGCTTTGCAAAACATTAATCCTCCTCGATTTAAAAGAGAAGAGAGACAGTCTGAGACCTGAGATGTCAGAAGAAGATGGGAAAGAAATTCTAAGTGGGAGGAGGTGATAGAGTGGCCTTTAGCTGGACTTTTACTTGTATAGACATAGACTGAACCAATTTTCCTGTAACACAGAGACTGCATTTAGGGAGATGCAATGACTTGAGCCAAGAGAGTGACAAGAGTGAGAGTGACCTGCTGCAGTGACTGCCAGTGCAGGAGTGAGAGTGACCTGCTGCAGTGATGCCATGTGCAGGAGTGAAGTGAACAGAGAAAGATGAAAAGGGTGTGGTGGTGCCCTCTGTCTTCAGGGAAGAAGAAGATCTCTGTTGTCAAGACCCTTGGCCCCAGGGGAGGAGAAAATGAGGGGAACCTTTCTCCCAAAATGAGAAATTGTTGTTTTTTGGTGCTTGGCAAAGCATCCTTAAAAGGAACCCTATAAACAGTTTTAGTCCAGGAATGGTGGTGAGAGCACTGTACATAGAAGAAAGATGTCACGATAGCAGATTTTCTCCAGGCAGTGCCATGTGTGACATGGAAACGTAAGAAGTTTCAACTGTGTTTCCTGTAGAGGACTATGGTACAAGAGAGACACCTCTCTCCCTTAATTAACTAAGAATTGATTATCTGAGTAGTGGTAACTTGATCAAGAATCCAAGGTTTTGTCTCACTGTATTTTAGTAGAAATTAGGTGGGAGGAGGAATGTTTTAGAAGGTTTTCATTCTGTTTCCTGTGTGTTCCTTTTATTATAGTATGAGTTAATAAAGTTTTTTTCTTTATTTCTAAGCTTAAACGTGCTCTGCTCTGTTTCTAGTCACATCTCACAGCAGCCATTTGAGAAAAATATATTTTCATGAGTGCACTGGCATTACGCCAGTGCCAACCCCTGACAACTGTATATTTCTTTTGGGCTCCAGACATATAGGACAAATGGTTTTCACTTAATCTGCTGTGGGAATCACTTGTTTGTCATCCATCTGTAATATGCTTTGGCAGTTAAAATGATTTGCTATTTATAAATACTAAATTGAATGCAAACAAATTTATCTCACTCTTGCTTGTGACTAATTTTTCACAATTAGTTATTGTGTTTCTTTACCATGCACACAAATGCTATTGTTTCAAAAACTCTGTTGGAAAATGTAATGATCATCTTGGGTACAGAAAAATGTTTTCCTATTTATCTTGTTGCATTAGAATAAGTAAAGACTTAGTGTTTTTTATATCTGTCTTTGCTGTTGGTTGTTCTCAATAGGTTTGTTAGTATAGCCTTCCTCCCCTCCTCAAAAATCAGAGTTTAACCTATCCTGAATTTTTAGCGTTCCTCTTGGGCTCAAAATTGAGAAATATATAATTTATCATGGTAAACGTCCTTTCTGGTCTGGTATGAGTCACAAGGAATTCAACAGTTGTCTTTGCCCTGTTAAGGCACATGAGTAATCTGGCCAGGAATAGCACAGGACTGTGGACACAAAGACTGGCTTGCTTCAGGGACATGTGGGACTACATTTGGCAGGTAGAATAGGGGGAGCATCCTGTGGGGATCTGTAGATGGCTCATGATATAAAAAAAAGACTGTTTTTACACATTCTGTGAGATAAATTTGGCCAGGTCAAGTTTTGCCCCTCAGTGGTTGATTTGGCCTTTTCCCTGTCATGTCATGAAAAATGCACCAACTTGCAAACAGTACAGAATAGCCAGCAATTTTACCTTTGAGGATAGGTTTGATTGTGCACTTCAAATAGGACCTAAAAACATCTAATGACCTGAGATAATGATGACTCTTAACAAAATAAAAAATTACTCAGCCAATTCATTTTAAAAAAAATCTTATTTATTTATGGTAGCTGCTCATACAGTGAGAGCTGATTAATCTTATTGAAATGCTTTATATTAAAAGGAAAATAAAAAAAATTGTGTGGATCTGCATAGCAAATCAGTTGCTCCAATTACTTGGAAAACTTGTGATATTTGAAACAAGCCACAGGTAGTGGAGCTTCTGAACTGTAAACCTTGTGAAGTGGGAGTTAATTGCAGGTTTTGGTCATGCAGACACATCCTGCTGTTGCTAGGTTATTGCAGCATGAGAATGGATGCTGTGTCTGCTGATTGCACTAGGGAACAAAATGTTTTCATGTCACATCAGATATGCTGAGACCATGACCTCATCCAACAGAGTCTTACTAGCAGTGATGAGCATGATTTAGGTCTGTTCACCCAACAACTCCTCTGAAATATTCCGTCTCTTCTTAGCATTGAAATGATCAGCCCAGTATTAGTGACAAAGCCTTATATATATCCTTATATACAAAGGCAGGCTACATCTTTTAAGGGGAAACAGAACACTAAGACAAGCTGCACTGTAAAATTTAAATATGTTGCTAGGATTGTCTCCACTTTTCCAACTATTTTTTATGTGCCACAACAGAAATTTACAATTTCCAGTCACAACAGCCATTACTTATTTCAAAATGTCTCTTCAGTTTTGGTCTAAGGAGCAGGTGTAAGTAGAATGGACAAATCAGTGTTAGAAGAGAAATACAGAGGTATCCCTGAAATGAGTAGGTGTTGTCACCTGAACTGTAGTCACCACTGCAGTTCTACAGTTTTATGCTGTTACTTGTGTGGTAATACGTTGATAACTCATCTCAAAACTACAGGGAAATATACTGCTCTGAGGCAGTGAGTTCAGTTTCACCTTGACAAGGAGCATAGGCTGTCCATCAGTGCCTGTCTCAGGGCCAGCTTCCTATAACCACCTTTTGAAAAAACTAAATTATTTCACAGTGTTTCACATCAGAAATAAGTCCAGTAAAAAATTAAAGTTCTTAATAAGCCATCGTGTTCTAGTGACAAACACCAAGCCCAGGGAGGTAAATAAATTAATTTAAGAGATTTCTCATAGCATGCTTACTTAGCAGGTTTATTTCTGCTGAACAAAAATTCTTATATTTGGGGATCGGCTAGGAAAATTGAATTGCTATACTTAATTACACTTGTTTTCTTAGAATTCCTTCCACATACCTGTTGTTGCTCCAAATGTCTGTGTGATCGCGAAAATTTCCCTTCTTTGCCCTGAAAAAATATAGATGCGAAGAGTTGCTATAAGTAGTGGACATAAGAATTAGTTTTCATTAACATTAACCATCAAAAAAAGTTATACATTTTATCAAAGCTTGTGTTTTAGACAATAATTGTGGAAAGGACAAGCACCTTCATAAGGCTGACTACCCATAAGGAGCATTAGGCTGTGAAAAATTGAACTGAGGAATTTCAGTATATTTTTCCACTATTTGCCTAACTTACAGTAGGCACTCCATTTATAAATAATTAAATTTGGATGAGATGGATGCAGTACAAAAAGTTCAGTTACAGCAGACACTTAACAGGATTTTCTGCTCAGTTAAGGGGATTCAAATGAAATAGGTGTCTTCCAGCAGAAGAGCACAGTTGAAAGCAGTTCATGAGTAGGGAAAGACTTACAGAGGTTCCTGGTCACAATATAAAAACTTTGTTATACAATTATTAGTTGTTGATTTTACCATAAAATTAGAAGGCTGATGTGGAGTTTAGGACATAAAAAGCAGGTGGGGGTGACAAGATAGTTGTGTGTGCCTTGTAGAGTGTGTATTAACGAAATCTTCATACACAACTACTTGAAAAATCTTCTGAAATGTCCCCTATGAAGTACAATCAGACACAGGACCTTGCACTGGAGACACATTGTGACTTGATTTGACTTGACATTTTCTGAGTCTGGGCTATGATTTTGACACTCTATGACACAAATGTGTTTTTATTCAATATGACCTTTCATGTTAGTTTTTTCTTTTTGAGTACCAACCTGGTTTTGGCTGCAAATATATCCAAAGGGACCATATGGCCTCTGTACCATTCTCTGTAGTAAAAACCATGGCTATTCAGTTCAGGTGGTACCACCTGAAACATAACTAATACGAACTTTCTAAATTAGGAGACACTGCAGGACATCTAAGTTCCCAGGCCTACACATGTGAGAACAAGACCCACCTTGATTCCTTTTTGGGGTATAACTCAGACCAGTACCAGCCAACTGCTTATGTCTCACTCCAACATCATTGCTGCTCTGTCTTCTTTTCCACACTTTGATTAATGCTTTGTGCTTCCAAAATTTATTGTAGATGGAGACATGTTGTTTTTGTCTTCTGTCCTTGCTAGAAGATTTTTGAAGTGGTGACTAAAATATGTCTACATCTTGAACCTGGTGAAAATATGCAAAATTGAGACCACAACTTGATCTCCTAATGGTCAGTGTCATAGAGAATTATTATGGGAATAAGTCTACACCAGACAGATGCCCTCACATTTTTTTGCAATCTGCATTGTCCTTCTAGGTCTTAAATTGTTGACATTATTAGACCGAAATGAAACCATCTATGGTTTCATTGATTTAGTCATTAGATTATAAAAGCAACATTCATTGAGATTATGCAAATTCAATTAATTCCTGTTGAACTCAGCAGCAAATGATCCACATTTCTCTCTTTAGAAAATTTGTGTATACGTATACTCAAGATACATCTATTTCTTCAACATTATAGGAAAGAAAGCTGGAAAGCTTGGTTTTGTTAATATTTCACATCCTTCACTGATCACTAATTTTCAGGACCAACGATGTTTTTGCAGAACACTTCTGCACTAAGCTTATTTCCAGTAATGTTCATAGACATTTTGCTGTGCCTATTGTACATATTTTCCTACCCATGCAAAACAGCATGAATGTCTTATTAGAGACTGAATCTCAGGTAATTAATATCCTATCACTTGAGTAATAAAACAATTATTGCTGCATTATTTTTATGCATAACAAGTAAAGCTAAAAGTTTCCTAAAATAAATGAGATTTCTGAGCTTATTAATTTTTGTTTCTTTCCACTGTATCCTCAATATGATGAGACAAATGAGACACTTTTTGGTCCACTGAAGGCAGTTTTAGAATAGAGCTCTGTAAAAAGTCCCACTCATCATGGCCATTCTTCTAATTAATTTCTCAGTCTATCTACAAATTCAGAAATGTTTTCTCCGTTTAAGTATATACTTTGTTTAAATATGATATGCAGTCTAAAGAACAGCTATGAATGTGGATAGGACATTTATGACACTATTTCAATACTGTAATAAACACTGAAAAAAACCTTGAAGAGTATGGTTAAATTGAATTTGAATGGACTTAATATTATTGATTCCAGAGAAAAACAACTCCTATTCATCAGTTACAGATTTGTTTGTTTGTTTGATTGATTCTGGTAACAGAATCAATCAATCTTAGCATAAAATTCTAAGAAATGTGATACAAATTATCTACTTTCTGGAGTCTGTTGGAGTGTTTTTTTGATTTTTTTTGGGGGGTGGTTCGTCTGTTTATTTGACTTTTTTTTTATTAGATGCTTAAAAGGTGGTTAGATAAGGTACTGAGTCACTGCTGTGAGAGTAAAATTACGAACAGTAGGGAATAAAAAGCATTACGATTTCCTGACCTTGTCTGAAGTGATGCATTTGATCCATCTATATTTTCATGCTTTAGCAGTTGAACTTTCTTTTTTAAATCATTTTTCCAGACAAGATGTTTGTAGAGCAATGGATTTTATCTGTTGGTTTTGTATTGGGGTTTGGTGAAGATTTTTTCTGTTTTGTAGGCTTAGCTGTCCGAAATAATGGCTTTACATAATCTTAAAGAGTTCCACAAGATGTGATTATATTTCTTGTCACGTTCTTTTGTATTGATTTTTCTTCATGTATTTTTCATAGTGAATGCTGGTAAAAATGGATTCCTAATAGTTTTTCTTGACTCTTCTATATCTTCCTACAGATTGATATTTATTTTATCCATATAAAATAATTTAATTTATTTTTCTTGAGTTTCAGTGAATATTGCAGCCTTGTGAAACCTATTAAGAAGTCTATTAAAGCTTGCTAAATTTCCTATAATCCCACTGCTCTCCTTTTGTCAATAAGCTGACTTTATTTTATCTGTTGCTAAAGTGTTTTCACTTCTGCCTTTATTTATAGTTCCAGACTTCATAATGAAAGAGTGCATTTTTAGTAACAGTAGGTGGAAATCTGTAAAAAAGGATGGAATTGTTTTTAATGGTGTCTAACTCCTATAAGTGGATATTAGGTGTTTCTGGACCACATATCTCACTGTTTCTTTTTTCTTACAAAAAAAATACTATTCTCTTGAACCAAACAGACCACTTATATCTCTTAAATTCATTCTACTTTCAAATAATAAACCAAAATTTATGATTAGTTTCTAAGACATGAACAACCAGTGAATCAGGAAGATGCTAAAGTATATGTTTTTAATGTTAGCAGTCTAGGAAAGATATAGTTTTTGGTGTTGATAGATGTTGACATAGAAAATAGTGATGGTAGTAGGGGAGAGAGTTCTTTCCAAATAAGGATAATTTTTGGGGAGGTCAGGGAAGAAAGGAAGCAGGGCATGGGAGTTCTTGATTTTGAAATTAGCATTGGGAGGCCAATCATGCTCTTGTGCTCACAGTGCCAATCTTAACCACTGTGAGTCTGCACTGGAGGAAAGTAAATTTTACTCTTGATGAAAATCTGACTCGTAGCACTTTGAGGGGTATGTGCAAGTACAAACAGTTGAAAAAATGCATTATTCTGCAGATGGAACAACAAGCTTTAATGTGTTTTGTAGAGCTTCTAAACCAGTTACACATAAGCCAGGTACGTAATGGCAACTGTGAGTTATTAAATACAATGATGTATTCTGCCCATCAGGAAGGGAAACTGCACCGTACTACCATGTCAATGCAGCAGAATGCCCAGCTCTCCAGCCTGTCAAGGTCCCACTGAATGGCAGCACAGCCTTCAGATGTATCTGTTTCATAGCATCAACAAGTGTTTCAGTTTGTTTCCTGAATGATGTGGAAGTGCTCTGAAAGAGCTGCCCATTTTACCTTCAGTCTTTCATAATTTGTACTTTCAGATCATCCTGTGAAAGAACTACTCACCTAAGAGTTAAATAGCCTACAGGGTCTGTGTTTTAACTAACAGAAGCTTCGTATCTTACTCTGAAACTCCAGTTTATTTTATTTCTATTACATTAACTATCTGAATCGTGTATGTATGGAGTTTAAAAACGCACTGACTTTTCTGCCTTTTGCTACAGTTCAGATGTAAGTAGTAAGTTCAAAATCTCTTTTTACAATAAAAGATTTGTAGATATTAAAGAGTACATCAAGTTTGCTGCTTTTTCTGCCTCAACTCTTTCTATGTCTCATTTCTGACTTTTTTAGTCATTAAGCTGTTTTCTGCCCCAGAATTTGCCACTTTGATTTTTCTAAACATCCCTCTAGCTCAGTGATTTATTAAGAACAGAATCAATTCAGATTTACAAAAAGCAAATTATTTTGTGTGGTACAGTACTCTTTGACAGTTTTTGTTTTGTTTGGCATCTCATTACTTCATGAATATTTTTTTACCTAGAGTTGGTTTACTTTTTAGTTATATTTCTTGTTCATGTGTTCATGCTGCCTTCTGACCCATGTGACCCATCTTACACCTGGTATACTTTCATGCTTTACCTGGTTATGGAGCAAAGTCCTACGTATTGTCAGGTTGCAATTGCTTGGGCTGGAACAGCGCTTCCTAACTTGCCTTGGCCATTTGCAGTAACATTTGAACAGCTATGTTTCATCCCTTGGTCAAAGAGTATGCTTATGAAAAGATCTCAGTGGCTGTCTAGAGAAGCCAGAGCACTGAAGATTTTACACTTGGTAATTTTGTTTATTTATTTAAATGTTGAATGTTTTGCTCAAAATATCATTGCTTTCACCAAAAGGTATGGTAACGATTATTAAGAGGAAAGGGATGCAAATGCTTTCTGAGAAGCAGAAAAGGATTGGTTTGCTCTAAAGTAATATGCTCTGATTTAAGTACTTGTCATTTGTTTAAATCAATTCTCTGTTTTCAAAAGCCACCAAATTTGTGTTCTGCCCTGGAATGAATGCTGATTGTTTAAGCTGAACCTTTTCTGTTGTCATTCTATCTCTGCCTCATTGCTGTCTAAAGAACAGGAACATGGGAAGGCCAGAGGGACGAGCCTCTGGCATCATGCTTTAAAAGGCAGTTCCTGGTTGCAAACCAAAACACTAAGAGGCAAACCAACAGGTTCAGGTCTTGCTTCTGGGTTTCACTGTGTAAGGTCTTATTGCATTTCTAGAAAGAGTCCAATCTCGGGCCTTTGTGTACAGATTAATGAAATAATTTTATAATGAAATACGTGTATATTTTAATTTACCTGTGGACCAAAATGCTGGCTTTGAAATGAGTACTCAACACAAATTTTACTAGATAGTGGAATATTTTCAACATTTTTTTCTGTTACTGAAGGTAAATACTTTAGAGGTGGCTTGATATAAAAAGACTATTTGAAAGTTGATAAATCATATTTAGAATATTTAGAATAATTTATGTTTAACAACTTAAATTATATATATCATATTTATAGGCTCATAGAACAGTTTGGGTAGAAAGGGACCTTAAAAAACATGTAGTTTTAATCCACCTGCCATGGCCAGGGACATCTTGCACTAGACCAGGCTGCTCAAAGTTGTATCCAACCAGACCTTGTACATTTCCAGGCATGAAGCATCCATTTTTTTAATGTTAAACATAAAACACGATTACGTTTATGTAAGTCATATTTTTGTGATTTTTGTTTTCTCTTCAGATACTTGAAGTTTTGTTTGAAATATGTGATTCAGCAACACATTTTGCTGACACAAAGATAAAAATTGAGCTATATTTATGCAAAAACATGTAGGCATAACTTTTAAAATGTGTTTCACATTAAAAATACCTCCTCAGAGTTTTTACCATCATGATAGACTAAACAGTCTGGGAGCCTGAGGCTCTGAAGAAGAAGCTTTTGCTCTCCTGTGACAGTTATTCAAAACATAGCTGGAGGAGGCCAGCTCTCGCGGTTGGACAAGTAGACCATGACAGTCCTTCCCTGAGGTTTAAATATGCTGTACTGACATGACTACAAAACCCATTGTTATTGCTGTGTTAATTTAAACACTGACCTACTCTCATTCCTTGGATTAATGAACACCATCACAGCACTTCTATTTCGTACCTTAATTGAGTAATGATCTCTGCGGCCAAGTGCTATATGTGTAAAACTACTATTGACCTCAGTGGGAAAGGACAGTATCTGCTTTTCTCAAGGCAGAAGAGATGATTAAAAACCAAGAGGAATTAACTGAGACATGGGAACCTAAATTTAGTCCTGGTCAGTACATCACTGTCACTTTTTCCCTCTCATTCTTGCCGTGAATATCTTTCCAGCAAGGATTGTTAGAGGAAAAGCATGATGGCAGCTGGAGTTAGCTGTACTTTCCTAAGCTAAAAAATAATGTCAGCCCTAATTTGCTACTGCTGGTGTGTACCATCACTGCACAGTAGTCTGGAGTCTTGTTCAGGTCTAACACTTTGGAGGGTTGATGCTTCCTTTCTACAGCATAATGATTCTTAAAAATGCAGAAATATTTGAGTCACAAAGGGAACTTTGAAATTGTGTTTAGTCTTTGCAATGGGTTGTCACATTTAATACAGTGATGATTTAATATGGCAATAAAATGCACATTGTAAACTATTTGGGGAAAAAATAGAAAAATAATCTACTGTTTGCATTTGAAATCTTATTCAGAACATAGTCCTTCGGTGTTGCAAAAATGTTATATATATATATATATATATACACACATATAAAAGGTTGAAGTAGTGCCCTTTCTCTTTCTGGAAAAAAGTTTAAGCTCAGAAGGTTCACTGACAGTGAGTTTGTCCTGATCTATTTCAACTAAATTCTTTGTTTAATAATAGAGTTTGTCTGGGCAAGAATAGTTTTAGCAAACAGGGCCAGCATAGCTCAGGGGGTATTGAAGATTATCTTGCTGATCGAAGTGCTGTCTGTATACATGTTGACTTTGTGAGTTCATGAGGGGATCTAGTGTGTAGAGGGACTTGAATGCTTTCCCTGAAATCCTTAGAAGGATGAGTATGATAGCTTAAATTACTCTAAAAACACTTGGAGTGGGTATTTTTATTATTGGTTTTTAACCAAAAGAAAGTTATAGGAATCTGGAAATTTTGATGAAATATCATTAAATTAAAAGATCCAAGTATTTTGGAAAGTTTTCCTGAAACTGGATTTGAAAGCAATCTTTCAATTTGATTTTAATTTGAGCTTCTATACTTCCAACATTTGCTAATTTTAATTTAATTATCTACTTCATTATGCATTTTATGAAGTATCCATAATTTTACATGGATTCTTAAAAATTGAGTACTTTAGCTAATTTATATATTTTTATGACTTTAAAATGTGAGCTAATATAAGTCAATAAAAGATTATGAGACTTCTGTTATGGTTTAACCTAAGTAGGCAGCTATGCCCCACACAGCTTCCTGATCACTCCCCAGCATTGTGATAGGGAAAAGAATCAGAAGAGTAAAAGCCAGAAAACTTATGGGTAGAGGTAAAGACAGTCCAATATGGAAAGCAAAAGCTGCACATCCAATTCATTAACTACTTCCCAGGGACATGCAGGTGCTCAGTCATGAGCAGCCCAGAAAAGCCAGGCTCCATTAAATGTAATTGTTGCTTGAGAATACACACACCTTAGCCGTGAACATCCCTCTTCCTCCTTCCCCCAGCTATTATTGCTGAACAAAAATGTCATATGGTGCGGGATATCACTTTGATCAGTCAGGGTCAGCTGTTCTGGCCACATTCCCTCCCAATTTCTTGTGCACCCCCAGCCCCCTCCCCAGCGGAGTGGCAGAAGAAACAGAAAATTCCTCAATTCTCTTTCAGCTCTGCTCAGCGATAGCTGAAATATCCTTGAAGTATCAACTCTATTTTGGTCACAAATTCAAAACACAGACCCATAAAAGTTACTTCGATGAAAACTAAGTTCATGACTGCCAAAATTAGTACAGCTGTTCACATAAAAGTGACACGGATAAAATCAGTACCACTTGGCTTGTTTTTTTATAATAAATGTTGTCATAAATGCACCCTTTTCTGAACTATCCCTGTATTATCAACATTTTTTTGGTCAAAACTACAAAACAGAGCACTATACAAAGTTCCATGAAGAGAATTATTTATTTACCACATTAAACCAGTAGACACCTCCAATTACTTTTCAGGATTTTTTTCCACAAGTTGAGTGCCATGGTTTTCATGTACTTTTTGACACTTTAGTGGTTTTAGCCACAGTTTCTCATTTTCTTGACTCCTAGGCAGGAATAGAAACCAGTCCTGAACACTTTTGCTTTTCTTTTTCTTACATGACTATGTAATCCTGACAGTTATAGCCTGTATTTGCATGAAAACATGTATTTATGCCAGAAGTTTGGAGGGCTTGGGGTCATCTAGAAGCTAGCTTAGCACTGACAGAACTGGGATGTGTTTTGCATAAAATGTACAAAAACATCATCCAAAGACAGAAGTCTCTTTGCAACAAGATGAGAATTTGAATTACTGTACTGGACTTCTTGGCTCAGCTCTGTTGAGGGGATGGGGTTTTTGGCCACTCATTCAGACTTGCTCACACATGAAGCTCTCTTCAGCACATTGAATAGCGTATAGTCTCACTTGAAATGTATTCCTTGTTTGGCATGTTTGCTGATGTGCATTCACATCTCTCCCACAGTCATGGAGGCACTTGCAGGATTTTGCAGCCCATGAGAGCGTACAAAATTGTGAAATGAATAACATCTTCTTATAAATCAAAATAGAAATAGCTCTCCTTAGCCATGGGATTTCATGCTTTTATTCCTGCTTCTGGCTGCCATCATGAGCTCTTAGCCTGCTTTTACAAGTGGGTGATGTATATTCAGTTTCTTGCTATGCCACTTGCAAAAACCCTGGCCAGTTCATTCAAAATGCCGTTAGTACTTTTGCCAGCTGAATTGCAGATCAGTAGATACCTATCTTATGAAGGATTGTAAAAGGTAAAAACTTGAATTCATATCTCTGTAGTACTGTGGTAAAAACAGAGTAAATAGTTTAATTGAGTTCATTTTATTGCCAGATGGTACTTGGCTGATGTACTTTCAGCTCAGTCTAAGAAAAGGCAAGGAAATACATAAGCAGTAAAGCTGAGAGAAGAACAAGAAGAGATGAAAAAGCTTAAGAAATGCAGGGGCTGTGTATTTAAGCAGCACTGATTTAAAAACAAACAAAAAATATTAGGAAACTTGTCTGTCCATGAGTGCATAGCAGACCATTACCACTTAAGCTAAAGCTCTCTGGATGCTGATATAATTTCATTTACAAACAAACATAAACTCAGTAGTTATGGGGAACAAAATAAAAAGGAGAAGGAGGTTTTAGGAGAAAAAAAAGGAAGAGGAGAATTAAGCCAGTTCTATAGTTTCCACCCCTTATCTCAAAATAGAAGTGGTGGAATGGACAGCAGTTCAGAGAAGGATGAAAAAAGACCTCGGAACAACCTTTATGCAAAGATCAACTTTCAGAACTAGATGAGTGGGAAATAAACTAAAAGTGAAAAGAAACACAAAAGTGGGCTAGAGAGGAAAGTTAAGGAAAAACTAATATTCTCTTCTGTGCAAAAAAGGTCTTGAGAAATCAAGTTGAACTAACAGGACGCATGTTCTAAAGAAGTAACGCAGATATTTCTCCTGCAACAGGTCTCAGCTATGAAATTCCTTGTCAGCTTGTTGTGGATGGGAACTTTGCATTAACTTCAAGAGGAGACTGGGTAACTGCTGGAGGATGCACTCCCTGAGCATGCTAGACAGTGACAAATCAAGCTGAGTTTAGAAATAGATGAAGGATGAGAGAGCACTCAAAGTATTATCCCATTCTTTATCCTAGGCATCCACTTTAGGAGGCAGAGGCAAAATCCCGAGCTAACTGAACTTCAAGTCTAATTTATGGCAGCTTTTTTGTCTCAGTTTTTTGGGGATTGAGGGTGAGGTGGTTTGTGGGGGGGTTTGTGTGGTTTTATTTTGTCTTGTTTTGGTTTTGGTCTTGTTTTTTCAAAGGAGGAAAACAGGTTTATAGCGTCTGAAGAATTATAACATCATGATAAAGAAAAGGATGGGCCAGGAGAAGAAGACACTGTAATCATAGAAACTGTTAGTGTGACACCTTATGTGCACAATATTTTGTTTATTTTCTATTATGCACAATATTAAAATCTTCCAAGACCTACGTAATTATTTTCATTATTCTTTTGGTGTAAGATTTTTTTTAACCTAATTATTTTTAAAACAATTTCCCTTTCTTATTTCTTCAAAGAAATATCTTTAATGAAAAAGAAAAAAAATAAACAAAGCCATAAAAAAACACAAAAGCCCCCCAAAACCCAGCTGTTCCCAAAGAAAAGCAGGGTTGGCTCAGAGAGAAAGATATTTTTCAATGATTTTAATAGACCTCTGTTCTGGAAGCCTTGACATTGATTGCAGTGGGAAACAGCATAGGGCCATTGAATATGTTTACTTGTCTTCAAGTCACTGATTACTTGTCTTGAAACTGCTAATGATATTCAAACTCTTTATCAGTGTTTTTGAACGATGTATACCATGAAATTCCTCTGCGAACATTGCTGCAATTTTGCACAGCATGGGACAGATGAGCACATGAAACTACTCTGTTCTCCTGCGTGGCAGGGTGTTCCAATGAGTGCCCTGGCAGGAACACCCATGTTCTCCTGATGGACAGCCTGGTGTTAACAACCAGCAGCAAGTCCCAGAGCAATGACTCACAGGGATGGAGCATAGTGGTGGGCACCAAGTGCCTGCAAGGCCGGTCATAAACTTTGGAAAAAATATACAGGGCCTGTGGAATGAGGCTGGATGTGCAGTTGGGAAAACAGTGGATGTTTTACCACTGGTCGAAGAAAAGGGTGCTTGGGGGGCATGCATTGTGATGTGCTAGTGCTGAGTAGAGGATGCAAAGGAGTTGGTGAGGGGATGGATAAGGGTGATAATGTGATATTTCCCTCCTGTTTTCTAGCAGGCTCTTATGTGTACTGAATTAGGACAAACATTGCTAGCTGTAGGAACTGGCAAAGATGGATGACTGATTTCACACATTGAAGAAATAAGAAAAATGGGTTTGACCCCAGAACAATAAAATTAGAATTGAAGATAGCAACGCTATTTTTCAGTCTGAATGTTGTGTGCTTTGGAGATGTGACAGTATAGTCTTGCAATTGTGTGATGACCTTAAATATTTCATAAGCATTACTTTTCTATGTTTAGCTGTCAAGGCTTAGACTTACTCTGTCAACTCATTGCTGGCAGCCTACTTGAAATTGAATATCAGCTTCTTACAGCATTCCAGAATGGGTCCTTAGGCTGGCTTGGTTCTAAGATTAAGGTGTGTGAAAGAAAATGTGAGAAGAGTTTTAGTGGACAAGGTTAATCTTCTGAACCTGACAATATTTGTTGTTAATTGTTAAGATTATGCATGCGAAAGCGTACTGTTATATGTTCTTACCTCAAAAATCTCCTTACTTGTCATAGAAGTTCCTTCAAATACTGTTTTATTCTAGTAAAAGAAATGCAGCTTTCTATGTTCTCTAGGCAGTATAATTTCATTTATCATGAGTTGCAATTCTGTCCACAAAATCTAACAGCTTGTAAAACAAATATCAATCTGCTATGCCGTGACAAAGAAATAATTAAAATTAAAACTCTTGTTTTTACACAACAGTTTAGTAATAAATCATACTAGAATCTTTTGTTTCAATGTTGACATAGCCTAGAAGTATTATATTTCACTGAATAGATTTCAGAAGAAATGTTTACCTATTTGAGAAAAAGCATTTTACTTTTCTGCAAGAAGTTCAAAAGTAGATGCCTGCTTTGTTTATGGAAAATATTCACAAAAAGATGCAAGTGCATACGCCTTGGTATTATGCAGTGCTTTTTTTATTTTATATTGATTACAAAGACATTTGAAATCTTCATGGATGAGTTTTCTTGTTTTGTTTATGGGTGGTTGGGGCTTTCATTTGTTTTGTTTTCATATGTTATTGAAAATTTAACTCAGAACTACCAGTTCTATGAACTGAATTTTTCAAAAGAGCTTAGAAACATGTGGGAACATCCCTCTTCTGATTGATTAATGCAAGCTGATGCTATTTTTCAGGTTACTATATCTGATCTTTGTCATGGTGATATATGTAATCTATTTAACTGTTCCAGCTGCACAAAGGCTGAATAAATGAATATGCCTCTGTATGGCTGACAAATATTTAGACAATTTTTTCTTATTTATTTATCTTGCCAAGATAAATTTAAAAAATAATTTTTTATTCCTCTGAAAGTAATTGAAACACATCAAAAAACCATTCCTGGAGATATTGTTTAGATGTTTAGATGAGGCACTTAGGGACATGGTTTAGTGGTGGGTTTGGCAGTGTAGCTTTACAGTTTAACTTAGTTATCTTAAAAGTGTTTCCCAAACTAGATTATTCCATGATTTATCTCTGTCACGCATAAAATTAGATAGCAGAGTACAGGTTTTGTGTTGAGGCCTATAGTAAGATGTTATTAAAAATAAATGCTGTCTGATTCTGGTAGAAAGGAAAATGTAGCAGGAAAGAGGAGGGAAGACAGAAGACACAGAACAGTATTTTGAATATGTCTGCTAATATGGAGACACAGTTGCACCTGAATATAAATACTCTTCTGTCCCTGAATCTAAAGACTTCTAAAGCTATTTTGGATTTGTTTGTAAATATAAGAGCTTCATTCACTTAATAGCCTGGAGCAAGGATAAAAAAGTTAGAAACTGTTGCCCTTAAAAGCATTTAAATTTAAATTTAAAAGCCTTTTTACTGAATAGTGGATTAGAAACAACTTTTCATGAAAGCTGACTAAGAAGGAGGCAGCTGCCATTTATGAGCCACACTCTTTCCTGAGCAATAGTCATTCTGTGTTGTTAAAAAGCACAGTAAATGCATGTTCTTTAATTCTATAACAAGTTATTGAATAATGTTTGGGAATGGGCTGCTTGAATATATTGTTTAAAGAGCACTCACATATCTTCCTGTTTAACACCCATTCAAATTGAGTCCAGATAATGCGGTCCAACATGGAAATAGATGAACCTGAAACTTGCCAAGGTGTCAGACTGTTTACCATAATAATATTCAAAATTTGGTCTGTGGTTATCTGTCTGAAATAAATACCATAGAATGTCAAAACAGTTGAGGTAAGAAACTCAAAACTCGTCCAATCTCCATGCCCAAAGCAAGGGTCTGTGGAGCAATTGGATTGGGTTCTGCTAAACCAATGGCTTTTGAATATCTCCAAAGAGGGGGACTGTACAACCTCTGTGGGCAACCAGTGCCAGTGTTTTATCACCCACCCTCACATAAGTTTGGGGTTTTTTTCATGTTTAAACAGAGTTTCTGGAATTCCAGTTCCTGCCCATTGCCTCTTGTCCTGTGTCTAGGAATCCCTCAGAAGAGTCTTTCTCCCTTACCACCCCTCAACAGACCTTTATCAGCTTCCTGATCTTCTAGTATGTCTTTTTTACCATGTGGAGCACAGAACTCGACATAAATGGCTAATTCATCTCACCAGGGCTGAGCAGCGGGGAAAGATCATCTCTCCCCATCCCTGGTGCTCTGCCTGTGGCAGCACTCTGTCATGCTGGGTTGTTCCAGCATGTCTCTGCCATGCCCATGAGACCTATGGCCCTGTAACACGAGGCTATAGAATAGTCTAAAGTAGCAGAATAATAAAAGAAGAAATGAATATCTGCATATCTAAATAGATGTGCAATATGGGAAAGGTGGCAGCAGCAATTCAAGAAGGAAAAACAAAAAAAATTAGCTGGTGAAAAATACCATTAAGGAAAATAATAAATGCCTTTTTGAAATGTTATTGCCTTAGCAGATACTTCCCATGAATATGTAGATGTTTCAATTTGCGACTTCAGATTCTGAAAACTACAGCTAGTATCCTACTATGTTGATTACAGTGATTTTAAAAAAAATTTTCAGGATATGGGGAAAATGTTATGTATTGCCTGGAATTTAGCACATGCATATAAAGAAAGAGAACAAAAGCAAACTAACAAACAAAATGAAAAGGCAGGAAAAGATGCAAAAAGAAACAGATATTGAAGATGTTTGAAAAGTGATTTTATCTAATGGCAAAATTGTGGCAGTTGTACCCAACTATTTGAGGTATTTAAAAAAAAATATTTCTATTCAGATTTCTGTTAGTTGTTTGATAATCTCTTTACTCTTATCTGTGTATTATACAGGATTTGTGTATTTATATGGGAACTTGCTACAATATAAAAAAATCAATTTTATTGTTATTTTTAGTCTCTCAAATTGAAAAAATCTATGCTTGTACTGGCTAACTTAGATACTTAATTTCTGCCTACCTAAGCATGTTAAATCACTGTCTGTTTGGGACAGCTGGCAGTGCTTGAGAGTTATGTCCACCGTGTTTTGGAGTTCACAAAAGGCGTAATTTATATTGTGATTCAATTCAGAGTGGCACTACTTTAGTAAAAACTAAAATTTTCAGAAATTAACTCTAAAAACTGAAGTCCAGTGTCTGACTGAAAGAATTATTTGGCTATAGCTTTTCTTGCATAATTCTTTAGACTTTTTTGGCGTTTAGCAATGCTGAAATAATGCTAGAAGTAACACAGTTTGCTCAAGAATGTGTTTTGCTTCCATAAAGGGAATCAGTGCATATTGGGGTTTCATATAGTTTGCCATGTTTTATTTGGAAATTTCTGTTTAGAAGTTAACAATCATATTTGCAAAAAAAAAAAAAAATACAATGAAAATGATAGTGGTTATTTGCAATTACTATTACCTGCTGCATGCTAATAGATAGCTTTGGAGATTTTATATGTGAAGTCACAAAAAATAAAGGATGGTGGGAAGAAACTGGAAATACTTAATACAGTTGGAGTAAAAAGTGACAGTAAAATCTGGTGCGCTTGTGAGCAAACTTTCATCTGAAGATATGGCCTTGAAAGGTCTTAAAGTTTCTTGTATGTGATACGTATCCTGAAGATTTTATTTGAGTAGATTTACAGTTAGTCTTACCAATCAATATTACCTTTAGATATCAGAAGGGAGATTAATCTGACACTGGCACCAGATTCTGTCTTCAGTAGTCTTATAAATCACTTGAAAGAGAACAGTAGTTGTGAATTTTGTACTCAATCTATTAACTTGGTAGCAAACTGGAAATCTGAAATCAAACCCAGGTTTGTTCCACACTATGCATAAAGATATTTTCAGTAGTCCATGATCTAAGACGTAAGCCAGTAGTTTCAAGCCTCCTGAAAGCTTATGTTGTTTTAGAGGGGGCAAAAGATATAGAGTTGGGTCCCAACCCAGCTGCTTATTTCTCAAAAAGAAGTTGACACCAGGCATAAATAATTTTGCCATTCAAAATTAGTCTAAAACTTACAAAGACTTAAATCCAGAAGTCTTAAAACATTTTGGTGACCTTTTTCAGAACAATTAATCTGTTAATGAATTTTTATTGTCATTGACGTAATCATTTTTAAGGCCCTACTATTATATGAACCCTTTTTATTCTCTCTTGTTCTGTGTTTCTACCCCAAAATGATTGTTCTTTCATGAATTGTCATGGTATACAATAATAGAAAAAAATACTGATCTAAATATTACTCAGCAACATCAAAGCTGAGACTAATTGCTTGGAGAATGATAAAATTTCTTTGTCTGCCTTTGATTTTTTTTTTTTTTTGCTTTTCTTTCGATTAACTTTCCTATTTTTAAGGTATTTTGTTCATTTTACATGTTCCTTAGCATTCTGCATTTATTAATCTAGGAATAGCTCAATTTTTATGCCACTATAATAAAATAACAAAAATTCAGAACACCCATAATTTATTCTTGCTTTATGATGATAATATTAGACTGCCTGGGATAGAATACTCTGTTACAGAGTGACTCCAGATCACACCATATTATCAGGCTACATTTTTCACTGAAAACAATATTGATCACAGAAGCTCAGTTCTAAGATGAAGAGTCACATGTCATGTTTTAGCTGCAGTTTCATGGAAGACTTCCTTTTCTGTTTCTTCTGTCCCACATTGATGTTTCAACCAGCAATCTGATTGTTTGAATGTCCATCACAAATTTTCTTGGGGATTTTTTTATTTGACTGTGGAGCACTTGAGATACTTTCAAACCAGTCACGCAGTCTTGCTATAGCTTTTCTAACTCTTGGGTGAAGATAAGAGCAGACTTTTAATACTTCTTAGTTATAGAATGTAGGTTCATCTTGCAGACTGTAGCTGAATCCATGTTAAAGCACCAATGAACACAACTGAGCAGCACTGGTTGGGAAGACAGAGCCTGTGCTATGGTGGCCTCAGTCTCTGCTCCAACAGCAGTGAGGCAGAACATGCCATCTGAATTGCAGTCTGTAAAGAATCCTGAAAATCCCTCCTAGCATAAACATGTCATTTGCGTATCCAGCTGGATGGAGGCTGGATTAACCAGGTTGTGCACCACCTGGAATGGTTCCCCAGACCAGGGTATGGCAGATGGCTTTGCAGAAGCAAAGAAAGCTTCATCTCTCTGCCTTCAGCACAGCTGTGGCTCTGTAATTTCAAAGTCATTTGGAGTAGTTAAGAAACCTAGAACACCTGTGCTTTTCCAAGCTCTCCTCCTGCTTCAGATTATTGGATAGAAAGGTGCGCTCTGAGAATGAAGTGAATGTTAAAAAAAAAAAATAGGAGCACTAAAAGGAAGATTCAATATTTACAGTTCAGAAAATTGTTAGACATTCCTGCTGCTGTAAACTGGTGAGTCTAGAGTGCTACTCAGACTGTGACTTTCTGCGGTGGTCCTTTCACTATACTTTTTCTTTCTGTCCTTGGCTTCTCTAGGATTTATGTATAACTTTCAATTTTTCTTTTTTAAAGATCTGTTTTTAAAACTATTCCTTTATAGATTATCCTATTGGCTTCCCCTGTCCCCCTAGGAACCTTCTTTCAAGTTCTGACTATCTTAACGTCTTACAGTTTTATTTTCTGCTATAAGAATTCTACTTGGATCTTTTCAGTGTTCCTTTTCTTTCTCTCTTTCTTTCTCTTTTTTCTACCTTTCTTTGTGTATCAAATTGGAATTGTTACAAAGCACACTGATTCCTCATGGGAATCAAAATGAAGCACTGTCTCTCTTAAAATGCCATCGCAGGTGAAATAAATCTCATGTAAATACATACAATTACAAAATAAGTGCTACTTAGCTTCTTTTCCTCTGGTGTTTCTGGAATTTGGAATGACTGGTTAATGATGAGCTGTTGAAACCTTGTCCTCAGTGTCAGAGAGCACGGACTAATCAAAGAAAGAGTTAAACTATGGGGAAGTGTGCAAAATTATTCTGGAACCGCATTTTCTATTAGCACAAGATGTCAAAATCACCATATTTTATTTTTGTCATCATCCCTCCGAATCCTGAATGGATTACTCAATAAATAGGTGAAAAAATAAAAAGTGAAAGAAACAAACAAACAAGCAAAAACCAACCCCCAACTGCAAACAGCTGACAATTAAGAAAAGCCTTTTTTTCTTTAATTGCCAGATCTTGCCTTTCTTACCTTTGAGAGAATTCATATAACATTATAACGTTACCATAAAGTCAATTTATGTTAGTGTGATGAGTATTCCTTGATCTTTAGAGCTGTTGAAGCTGTGGAAGAGGGAGAGTATGGCCAAATTCTATTAGCCAGGCAATATTGCATATAAAAATTAGTGTCACCGTAATTCCTGTCTATGCTTTCAGACCCATCCACAACATGACACCAGCACAGATGGCAATGTCCTAAAACAATAAATCCCATAGGAAGCCTTTTGCCATTGGAATAGGTGAGGATCACTGATCAGTACAGAAGGGCTGTCCTTCTGTCCAAGTGCCTCAGTCTGCAACAGAAGCTCAAATCTCTGAATCTTATTTATCCATTCATCTTGAGTAATTTCTGATGCTGGCTGGCCCAAACTCTTGCTCAACCTTCAGGGAAAAAAACCATGCATACTAAATCTCTCCTGATTTTTTTGATGTACAAGCACCATAGGCCCAGATTACAAACATTTTTAGAAGCTTAATTCATACTGATTTAAGTAGGGCTATGTATCTAAGCAACTTTGACATTAGCAGTGTTCCCTTCTGCTCTTTATTGCAAACAAAATGACTAGTGTCTTATATTCCAAGTGAAATTGTACAGATTAAAACATAAAATTATACCTTTTTCTTTCCTCCTTTCTTATAGAAGCAGCCACAATTCCATCTGTTTTTTCCTTGTCCTTTTTGAAGAATCACTTTGGTTCAATCACAATATATACCATAATAATATTTTTCTTTCCAAAGGATACGTGATGTAGCCCTGATTCCCTGTTGATGGGAATTAGTGAATGAATTCCTTGCTTTCCTTGAGTGCAAAGCAAAAGCTTTTACTTTTCCTACTAAGGTACTTAACATAACCCACATTTTTTCCTCACTCTTCCAATTCTCTCCCCCATGCCACTGCAGGGGAATGAGAAAGCAGCTGTGCTGCATGAGAATGAGCTGAGCTGCCTACAGGGGTTAAACCACAATGACTGTGTGTAAAATTTGTGTAGTGTGAAGGCTTTTGGAATCATAAAAAATAGCTGGTAAATAGAGATTTTGAAATACTAACAAAAACTGCGTTATTTTTTCCTTATCTTTTTGAAAGGAAGAAAAGCTTATGAAAAACCCCATTGCAGATTACTCAGCAATTTCTTTTAGAAATATATCTGCATTTTTTATCTTCTGGGACAATGCACTTTAAATTTTTTCATTTGGCATAAATAATTTCTCATTGTGTTCGAAAACACATTGACTGACTCAATCTGCCTTAATGCATTCCTCAATCTCAGGGAAAAAAAAATGTAAAACATGGAGGCATAAAATATGTGGGAGGCCTAGAAAAATATCACTATTAGAAGAACAGGAAGCAAAGATAATTGCAAATGAAAAAAAAATCCAGAACAGTACAAGGGAAAAAGGAAAATTTCAGATTTTAAGCTTTAGGAAAAGCTGAAGTGAATTCCAAGTTTGAAATAGAATTTGAAGCCAATTAATTGGAGTTTATTCTGATTTTTCATCAAAACTTTTAATGATTTTCACTTTTTGTCAGCCTGCTTTGTGACAAAGAGGAGTATCCCTCTTTTCTTCTATGTGCTGACAACATCATAGGGAATGCCTTAGCATATGAAGTGCCAGGCATTTAATTGATTCCCACTTTAGCTATGTATGTGGTCAGAACTTTTATAATGATAAAAGTATTTTGTTTTAACTCCGATTCCTTTTCTTCATATAAAAAAACCTCATTGGTTTGCTGTTAAATGAACAGATAAAATACAAATATTAAATAAGGTCAGAAAAGTTGTAGTCAGATTGAATTTGCAAAAAGCTATAGAAATCAAATGTTTAGCTTTCTTTGTTTCATATGTTTTGTGCATATATATCTATATGTATTTGTGGGCAGTAGTAATCCAGTGAATGATCAGAGGAAGGAAAGAGGGGAAATAGCAGTGGGGAAATGGAGGTTAAAAAGAACTGTCAGTAAATAATAGAAACACTCTTAACATCTTAAATAAGATATCAACATGATAATGTTCTGCTGGAAGCTCTATAAACATGATATAGAAGAGGATTGTGTTTTCTCTTGGAGTTGTAGTTTCTGCGGTGGTCAGTGCTGAAAGATTTTTCATGACTCAAGATGCTTGTTTCAGTCTCAGGCAATTTCTGGTTTTACTTTCTGGATGGATTGGAAGGTCAGCTGCAACAAGACCAGGATGGCATTGCTCCCATGATCCACAGAAATGGGGTTATGTATGTCTCTAGAAGGTGTTTGCCTCTTTGGAGTTGTTTGTGTGGCTACATACAAGGAAAAACTAAACATTTCAGTTTGTAGTTTGAAAAGGAAAAGATGCTTCCTTCCAGTGCTGGCAATAGCTTTCAAATACCTGTCTACTGTGCTGTTAAACCATTTGTATTTCAAACACAGCAGCAGTCGAAAAAGGATAAACTCTCACAAGCTGAAAAAACATGTGATAAGTTTTGGTGCACAATGTTACTTCATGCTTCGTGCAGGGAGAGAAAATTGGACACACTTGATTATGATGAGGCTCAGCAAGACTTTCTCAAACAAAATATTAACTGCCAGATGTGCTTTATCTGTGTTAGATGGAAGAAGAATATAAATGGGATCTAACACCTGTTTGTGCGAACTGACATTTCAGATAACATTTTTTCACACTCAGTGTGTTTGCAGCATTTAGCTGTGTCGCTTAGGGGAACTGCATGACTATTCAATATGTCATTAAAGAATGACTTGGACCTGGGGATTTTTGATTAGTTATGCCACCTGTAAAAGGACCCCAAATTGTGGAAGAAAGTTTAGGAATTGTGAGACTTGACAGCTGAATCATGACTTGTGTTTCATGAGTGTCAATGACAGCAGTAGCTATGAATCGCTGATACTATCCACTCATCCGTGTTCATCCTCATTAGAAGCAGTTCCATTTCCAGCCCCTGAGAAAATGAGGCATTATTTCTGCTTTATAGGAAGGTCTACTATGTATTGGTTTGTGATTGATTAAAGCAAATATGGCATATGTCAGGAAAGTAGAAATTTCACAATGATTAGCCTTTGAAAACCCAACTCCTATTACAGTGATAATATTTTCACTTTTTCTTTATGTAATTATTTAATTTATGAAGTATTAAAATTTTAAGTGCACTGTTGACATAAAAAATTAAGAATTCATTAAAATGATAATGAAATGAGAACAGTAAAGACAGAGGAGAAGAAATTAAAACCTACCATGGAGAAATAGCTTTTACTCTTCTCACCAATCTCAATAATTCTTGGCAGGAGTCCAAGACTATTCTGATGTTTCACTGGCTTTTATCTATGTGTTTGGTGGCATAAGTAAAAACGGTTATTTTTTAATATGGAGATTCCATTCCCAGTGTTTTCAGAAGACTCAGTGTTAGAAAAATGGAAAGGTCCTTCTGGAACCCATTGAATTTTTTTGCTCTGTATTTCCACTAAGAAAAGTGACAAACCTTACTGAATAAGAAATTATAACATAAATTAAATGTAGTGAAATTATTTCAACTAAAAAAGGTAGAAAACAAAATGGACCTTTAAAAGAAAAAAATGCAGCAGTTAACATAAAATGGGTAATTATAAAGCAATTGCTACCAAAGAGATTCAGCAGGATTTTTTGCAATTCTGGTTCCTAACTTTTTATTTGTTCTTGTTGTTCTTTGAAATAATCTCATGTTTTAAAGCACCTTCAACCCTCAGCAGTACACTAAGAATATCTGTTCTTGTTGCAGGGATGTGCTAGGAAAAAAAAAAAAAGCCAGTGCTTGTTTCAGTGACATGAGATTTACTTTTGTGCTACTCCTTATTAGAGAAAAAATGGACAAATTTAGCATTTTTGAAGATGGTGAGAAAGAATTGCTCTAGTTAAGGGAAGAGAGAATGGAGAACTGGGCTGTTTATCAGAAAGCTTTGGCCACAAATGAGCTTCTTTTCTTACAGCTTTTGGAAAAACCATTTTGTTCTTTTTTTATGGGGGACAAATAAATGTAGAATTTTGGGCAATATTTTACATGTATATGGGAAGAGAAATATACTTTTGGGAAACAGATCCAGAGTATACTCACTGGTCACAAAGCATAAAATGCAAGAGCTCTTCAGTATTTCTAATGATAAAGCTTGTCCTTCATTTAGACATTTACCATACAGAAATAATTAATTTTAAGGCACATTAGTTGTGTTTTCAATTTTTCAGCTGAGGGGATGGGTGAGAAAAAATATTGGAAAGTGGTGGTAAGGTCCTATTATGAAATTGTAGGCCAGGTAGAACTGGATTTTTAATTGCTACAAGGAGGAATGTTAATCTACAGATGTGAGGCCTTCTGAAGTCCAGTTTTATCCTGGTTCTACTAATAAAAGCTCTTGCTGCCAGTTTAACTCTAAAAAAATACTGAAACAAAATCTTTTCTTTTCTTAGAGAAAAATATAATTCCACAAGATATGTATTTACAGGTTTTATTTTTAATATTCTCTTTCAAAGTGCTCTGTCAGAGTGTCGATTAGAAATAATTCACATTTTCCTTTCTTGCCAATATAAGGGAATCCTCAGAATCTATAATATTGTTCCTTCTAATATATATGACTTATTACAGGTCTCTTCTAGCAGCATAGCAGGGTAGAGCATGACTTACCAAATTTAAACTGTTCAGGGCTGAATTTTCACATGGAGATCAGTTGCATTTAGATCAAGTAGCTGACGGCTTGGGCCTTTTGAAGGAGCTGGAATTGGAATGGAGGTTGGCAGTATTTGCTATGTTACCATTGGAAATACAGCATTGCCCACATAAATCTATTTGCAAATTATGTTAAAGTTATAAAAATTTTCATTTTATACTCTTTGGCCTTAGACAATGCCTCTAAAACAGGTACTGGAATTTGTTGGGTATTTTTCTTGAAATCCTTTGAATTTTGTAGGCACTTTGGTGGGCACTAAATTTATTATTCATCACTTAAAAGATAGTTATTGCCATAATTAATAATTTAATGAGTGTATTTTCTCAATGTAATGTGCTGAACAAGAGAGTGAAAAGATACATATTATTCTGTAAATTCACCTTGTGGCTTCTGATATGCTGTTTTCCGATTACTCTGCTAACTTGGAAAAAAATTAATTAAAGGGAATGTCAGAAAAAGAGCAAAAGACAGACAAGCCCATTTACTTGATTAATAATAAAATGAATAATAACACTAGACGGAGATTAATTACTTTTGCAAAGTGAAAAAGGGACATGAGAACATTATTTAGTATTGACCCATGTTAAAAAATGCACTCACCAAGGTTGAAGGTGTTTCCTAATCTAACACAGTGCTGCCCCTCCATAAGCACGTTCTTGGTTCTTCATCATCATCTGACTTGACCAAATGAATTCACAAATTCTTCTGTAGTATTTTTGGACAGCACACGTAAGAAATTCTTAGCTGCACTCAAAACTCCAAAAGAAAGGAAAAGATGAGGGTTAGATGTTCTAAGCAGTCATCTGAACATAAAGTTAAATGAGGGTAAAAACTAGAAAAACTCACCCATTTTATGATTAAAAACTAATTTTAATTATCTTTGTATAATTGATATTGATCACATCACTACTGAATCAACATGTTTCTAAGCTAACTCTGAATTGTAATTTATCATAAAAAAAGTTTAATTGAAACTTTGTATAAATAACTGATGATTAGTCAATATTAAGAACTTTAATATTATACCTTAAGCCAGGAACAACACAATCTAAGCCTGAAGATAAATATTGATAAAAGTCCTTTTATGAGAAGCACAGGCAAAATAATCTTGGAACAAGATGGATTACCTCATAAGCATAAATGACATCTAATAGCCAAGGCAATAACTTGTGTGTAACTTCAAAGTATTCATTGCTCAAAACTCATTAGATTGATTCTTAAGTGTTTGCAGAGTTATTTAAATTGGCTTTTGTCAGTGATAAACCAAGAAGGTCATATTTGTTTCCTTGTTACATGTCCAAAGATGAACTTAGATATTCTGTTATTCCTCTCTAGCTATCACTAGATAACTTTTAATTGGGGAAAAGATGAATTGTGGTTTTGCGGAAACAATTTATGGTGATAAATTTTTGCACATTTTCCACAAAACAATTTGGATTAATGCAAATGGCTGGGCTAAAGATGATCTGTCAGAGACATAGCAATTTTTCTTACTTATATGATTTATTTTGTGCATGCAGCCTTAACATTAGAGAAAGCAACTCTCTTGAGATCAGTGGTAGAGTATTTTAAAAAAAGAGAACATGCAAAAAAGATATACTGTTCTGGACATGACATAATGTTTCTTACTACTGAATATATAATCATTATTAAACTAGATAAAAAGATTGTTCACTATAGTCTGAGTCATGACAGCCAGAAGAAGTTCAAAAGGTTGATATGAATGTATTCATAAATGTATACTTTTATCTGTAATTTAAAACATTTATTATTGATATAGACATTCTATTTTTTTATATAGTAACAATTTTGCAGTTATGTACTTTTACAGTAATTAGTATATTCTATAGAGAATGTTTTTTTAGAAAGCTAATCTTCAGACTTTCACAGTTTGAAGACCAATGGTGCCTACAGACTTGTGTATTGATGTGGTTTTGGTTTCTGTTTTAAAATATTACTTGAATTATGTCTCAAGTGGTCAGAAGATTTTGAATGATATATCGTGTCAGATCTCCAGAGCTGACAGGTAAGACAGGTAAGACTGTGAAAGCAGTTCTAATGCAGAGTTGGGTTTATTATTTTTCATATTATATTCATAGAATGTGAATTTCTTCTAATTTGTGATTTTGAAAATTTTTAAAAGCTGATATAATTACTTGGAAAGATTTCAGCTGTGACACTTGCTGACAATAATTACATTTCTTCTCCTGGTACCTGAGTGGGATCACTGCTGAGTGCATGAAATGTCTGTGGCAATTGGGAAAGGGGCAATTCTGTTCATACTTGCAGCTTTCCATAATGCCTAACTACAGACATTCCATTGGACGGTTTTGGCAGTGCGTATTTGTATTAATACACATTGTTTGGCTACCACACATAGCTCATTTTTAAATGTGAAGATCTAGGAGGACATTACATCCATATTTGCACATGTGAATACTTGAAAGTATTCCAAGCAAAATTGATGATCCACTTTCTACAAGTATTTAATCTAATCAATTCCTTGTCAAAAATGTTCTTCATGTTTGTTTTTGACCTAATGCTGTTGTTCACCATTCAAAGTCAATTTTGAACTCGAAAAAGCAAGTTGGAAATTTTTTTGCATGTTCTCTTTTTTTTATTTGATCATGAATATTTACCAAGCCAAAGAAAAAGAAAGTACAATGTGACACAGCTGGATATGTCTATTCATTGCTGATGAAATTCTGAATAATCTATACCAGTTTAAAAAAAAATACTCAATGCATACAAAAGATCCATTAACTTCAAAACATATTGAAATAAAGAATGTTGCCCAAGACACAAAATCAAATTGCACCCTAGTTACAGAGAAGTCATTGGAAATGAAGCTTGAAAAATCCATACTATATCTTCTTCATTATCCAAAGTTGAACATAGAAAATGATCTTGTGATTAGGGCAATGGACCAGAAAATTGGCAATTCTAAGCTGAATCACTGTTTCTGCCTTACCGTCCATGTATGATACAGACAAAATGTCTTTCCTTCTCAGATACATAAAATCACAATTTATAATGAGTTCTAAGACTGTCATAACCATGAGGTGCAACCAACTGATTTAAAATATATATTTTGACTAATTAATAGTCATAAGTTAAATTTTGATTCTCAATGAAAGCAACTATGCATGAAACAACATTTCCCTTTTATGTATCATAGCCACCTCTCTGGAAAACAAAACAAAAGCTTACTCTGCTGTGTTAATTGATGTGAGGATTGTTTTAAAAAGAAAATGTTTACTGATAAATTTTTTAAGTACAAAATTTTTTTCTTTGCACTTAACACATTAATGTGGGATTACATCTCATACAGAAAGCCAAATAATGTTGTTAGTCTAATTAAAAACCTTAGAATTTAATTAAAACACAGCAAAAATTTATTGTGGTTAGTCCAAGTGCTAATGCTCACTGTCCAAATTATCTGATTAACACAAAACAGAACTCATTAGCAATACAAGTGTAAATTGTTAGTGAGAAACTTATTAATATATGCCTCTGTAAGAATGACATCATGTTTACCCTTCTCATGACTCTCCTGGTGGTCAGGTAGGGAAGGCAACATTGAGAGTTGTAGTGAGCTCCTTCCTTGGGAAGGCAATGCAGAGAGTTGTAGTGAGCTGCCATCACTCCCAGCTGCTCTGGTCTTGTAACAAAAGAATCACAGAATGGGTAATGCTGGCAGGGACCACAGTGGGTCATCTGGTCCAGCCTCCCTGCTCAAGCAGGGTCATCCCGGAGCACATGGCACAGGATTGTGTCCAGACGGTTCTTGAACATCTCCAGTGAGGGAGACTCCACAACCTCCCTGGACAATCTGTTCCAGTGCTTGGTCACTTGCACAATAAAGTTCTTCCTCAAATTCAGGTGGAACTTCCTGTGCATCAGTTTCTGCCCATGGCCCCTTGTCCTATTGCTCAGCATCGCTGGGCAAAGCCTGGCTCCATCCTCTTGGCACCCCCTCTTCAGATACTGACAGACATTGGTGAGGTTTGCCCTCAATTCTCTTCTCAAGGCTGAACAGGCCCAGCTCCCTCAGCCTTTCCTCTTGAGAGAGATGCTTCTGTCCCTCAATCATTGCCCTCAGCAGGACACAAAAGATCAGTCTCTCCAAGTCTGGGAAAGGAGTACAGGCTACAGGTACGGGCAGAGACTCTGTTACATTGCAAGTGTGAAATGTGTGCTGATGGTTAGATACACATGGAAACTTGGCCATTGCCATACTGTGGTCAGTCTGTTTTTCCTTCTGTTAATCACAAGAACTGAGAATACCTCACTGTAGCTGCTTAACACACTGAAACCCCTAAACACCCTTACAAAGTTTTGTGAACTATTGCTCTGTGAAAAATAACAGAAAATAAAAGTGAAGCAGGGATAGATTTAAAACCTTGAAATGCTGCCTGCTGGTACTTCTGTCATGAAGTAGACAGAGAAGTTAAAAGGGAAGAACAGCAGATTTCTTTCACTGACTGAAAATTTGTATGGAGGAATCATGTGCTGAAATGCAAAAATACTGCAATAATCAGTCAAAAAGAGTTTCCTATAAAATATTCTGTGAGTTATTATTTTTCTGTGAGATATTGCAGAAATTTAGTAAGGCAAATACATTTCTCCGAGAGGTTTAGTTTGGAGGGTTTACTTTCTTGTAAGAGAAAAAAGGTGTACCCCTAAATTCCAAGATTCAATGACAAGTGTAAAGTAGAAAAAGTGTTGGATATGAATAATGCAATCTTTAAAGAGTTGTGATTTTTCATTAAAAGTTGTTTAAACTTTTTATAATAACATAAAATCCCAAATGTCTTGATTTGGGGTGGTTTTTTTTTCCCAAGTACCCTAGAAAACTAATTGATTTGTGTTATAGTTATTCAGGCTTAAATCATCTTAAATGATCCCAGATGGAGCTTTAAATTGTCATAGTCAGTAAAATAGGTAATCAGATAATGAATATTACAAAATAAGCTATCATAAAAACATTTGCTAATAGTGTAGGGCACTTTGAATTGACATTTGCCAATCCTAGTGAAATGACAATAAGAAAATGCATTATTTAGATGCACAATTTTCCCATAAGTTAGGCACAGCCAGTAGGCTGAGTCAGGCTGAGGATGTGAGAGAAATTGCCTTACCTGTAGCTACATTAAATATTCCTGTGCATTGCAAGAACACATATGAGAGTTTAAGCTTGTTAATGCCATGACTAAAACTTCCTGAAACTTATGATATTGCAGTTTACCTGAATACACAGATTCCATTTTTTTCTGGAAGTCTGCCACAAAGCAACATATACTCTTGAGTAAGAAATAAGAGCTCTCCTGTTATTATTCTGCATTTACTCAGACTGGTACCTCCATGCTTTTTATTTCTCATCTGAGTCAGAGAAAAATTTTTATTGACCTTCATCCGTGGAAACATTTTGTTGAAGTTATCATGTAATTGTCACCCACTAATAAGCCTTTTGCTCTCTCCTTGTAGAAAGTGGACCTGCATAAAGATAGTTATCTCATATCACAGAAGGTTGACATAATGGAAGCACTGCTGAACAATTAAATCATTTCATTAGAGTAAGTGCCTGCAACCACTTTCCAGATGACACAATGCATGATAAGCCACAATTGTGGTATGAAGCAAGAAAATAACATATGCTCGAGGATAAAATGCAAGGTAATCATCACAGTTACAATTAGGCCTGGTGTTGCTAGTTATCATATTAAACTTGGCTGTACCTAATGGAAAGTGAAAGAGAAATAAAATTTCATCACAATTAAAAAAGTGATTGCATTTGCAAATTTATCTTTATTTTTACTTCCTGGAATTCCATTCATATGTATAGCAGACAAATAATTTTTTCCATACTCTTATGATAGCAGAAACAATATTTGTTTCCCTCTCAAGATGTTTTTCCCAATGTTAGGTAAATTTCTTTATTTTCTTAATCTGTTCCTATTACAATTTGTTTCTGTCATTGCAATGATTCAGAACACAGAAACTGTTAGCTAACAAATATTATTGTGTTTAGCAGTCTCTGATGACTGTTGTCCGTCTCATTTCTGAGAGAACTCACAGCCTCCTGGAGCTCCACTCTTGGCATTAATTGCAGACACCAGAGATATAGATTAAGAAGTTAAAGAGAGTAAAAGAGTATTCTAAAATCTATCAGTGCCTTTTCAGGAGTCAGTATGACACACAGGAAAGGTTATACATATTTTCCAGGGCATATTTATGAACAATATGCAAGGGAATCATCCCAAGCTCTCAGGGCACATATCCAAGATGAGTAGTGTGATGAAACTATACAAAACTTTCCAATTTCTGCCTGCATTTTTATTTTTTGCTATTGTTGTTCATTGGTGGGCAAACAACTTCCAGCACACAATAAGACAGAATTTTGTCTTTTGAGGGAAAAGGAATATACATAGAAGCTGCAATGTTAACAAGTATATTTAAACAGACTTTCTTCCTTTTTTTTTTTTTTAATTGAATGTGAATAATTACAGAACATCTACTTACCAGCAATATACACCAACAAAATCTTCTGGGAAATTCAAATTTATTCTAGTCTGCTTATATAATTCATGTATTCATACTAATATATATTCTTGTAAAACAGCAAATTAATTTTTTATGATAATACAAATAAGTAAAACTGTAATTGAAAACCTTCCTATGTTTTGAATTACAAAAATTGTAAAACCATGTTCTGGTTTGACCAATTTCTAGTAAACTTTATTTAATGTTTTTTTAATGTTTATTTATATGGGTTTAGGACCCCTGAAGTTTGCAGGATTTTGATGTGAGGGCCCACGATTTAATTAGTAAGTGGCAGCCCCATTGTGTGCGAAAAGTCATGTTTAGAAAAATATTGGAAAGTTCCATTTTCCTTAAGCATAGCTCTTAATATGAAACAATTCTGTAAGTTATGCTAACTTTACCACTAATATATTTTAAAACTGTTGTCAGAAAAGACTGGGTTTATTTGATGGAATACAGTCTTGTTTCCCTCTGAAGTTCAAGGCCTATAGATAGTATAAAACAGACAAACTGCAATGCCTTCAGAAGAAATTGGAAAACTGCATTGTTGATTTCTCTGTGGGTGTGTCTTATGCACTTAGATAATTACATATTGCTCCTCTTTTTTTTGTAGGAGCAACTTTGGCATCAGTTAAAATCCAGTGATAAATGAGAAATGAAATTCCTATTGAAGTTAATGAAATCAGTGCTTAGCATTTCATGTTCAGCTTTGAGCTGACTTAAAAAATTAAAAAAACATGAAGCTAACTGGTTTTATTCTTCTTGTTGCCTATATTTTTTCCATATGATATTAAAGGAAGAGTATTTATCTTACATATTGCAATCATTTGGAACTAGTAATACATACCTGGTCAGAAGGGAGCTGCCATTTTTTAATATTTTCACCTTCATAAATTTTATGTTATTGTTTCTATATCTTGAGAAATGCATGCTAAAAGAAATACAATTAGGATATTGTACGTGTGTGAACACTTCTTCTTCTGTTTTATAATGTCTAAATAATTTCTGACAGGTTTGGTTTTTTTACTGGAGATCTTTATCTTTTCACATGCTCCCTTGAAATTGGTTTTCCAACTGACTTATGTCCTGGTTAGAATAAAGACTGCAAGATTAACTTTTCAAATGGAAATGAGAGCCTGTGTGAACTTCACTAGAGTCAACAGGAAAAATGTTTCTTGATTTGCTAGATCAGGTTTTCAGGGCTGAATTTGCCAAAGCGCAGCCCCACACAGCACGAGCTGTCTGGATGCCACTGCAGCGTGGCAGCTGGAGGAATCATATCTGCTTACAGGGGCAGGTGTTGCATCCGTAGGCTGCAGTGGTGGGCACTACATCTTCCTCTTGGCTTTCTTTCTCTCTCATGGTGCTGCTGCCCTCCTTGCCCTGGTGAATGATTCAGGTTCCTTGTATTGGACATTTTATTTAATTTGCATATGCACAGAAGTGCAAAACTCAGTTTCAGTAACCAAGAGCATTGAAGAAAATGCCATCTTGGCATGAAGTTTGGATAGTGTGTGAGTTCTTCAGCAATTTAATGCAAAATCCTAATTCTGAATTTTTAAGTGTCTGCTGGAGTTCAGCTACAGAATCAAGATACAATGCTGAAGAATAACTTACCAGCTACAATGTTGATGTCATGTTTTTAGGAATCTGCCCCATAGATAGTCTGGTCTAGTATTTTTTGTAGATATTTTCTGGATTTATCATGGGGGGCTTTACCCTGTCTGATCTAAAATTGAACATAATGTATACAGATCAGTTTTAAGACAGAACTAATTGAATGGAATATTTCGTGTGGAAGGGACCTGCAATAATCATTGTCCAACTGCTTTAGCACTTCAGGGCTGACCAAAATTTAAATTACTAAGGGCATTGTCCAAATGCCTCGTAAACACTGACAGGCTTGGGGAAGGACCCCGTTCCAGCATTTGACCACCCTCTTGGAAATGCTACCTAATGTCCAATCTAAACCTCTCCTGGCACAGTTCTGAACCATCCCCATGCATCCTATCCCTGGATACACAGAGAAGAGATCAGCATTTCCCTCTCCACATCCTTCCTGTCATGATTTACCTCTAGCTGGCAACAAAAAAACTGCAAAGCCACTCACTCACTCCCTGTGTGTGGTGGCACCAGGAGAAGACAAAAGTAAAACCTCTGAAATGTGATAAGAACAGTTTAATAATTGAAAAAAATAATATTAATAAAAATAATAATAAAAAATAATAATTTTAATGAAAAGGAGAGAGAAAGATTAATAAAACCCACAGGAAGCTGTAGAGAGTAATGATGTCAATCCTCAGCCTCCTTTACTCCAATCTAGAAAACCCAAAGTCCTCAGCTGCTCCTTGTAAGATATTCCTTCCATAATTTCTGCCAGCTAAAAAAAAGAAGAATATAAAACTTTCTTTAGAGATTTCACACAGAGAGGAGGGATGGTGTGGATCTCCCTTTGTCCAAAGATATGGAGAGCTGCCAGCTGCCTGTACGACCATGACGGGGTACAGATGAGGGCCGTCCGTGTGTGTTTGCTTGTAACTAAGTCAATGTCCTTGAAGAAAATCACAACACTTCCCGGTGAGTGATAGAGGAAGGAGGGGACAAGTGTGTGCCATCATCTGGTCATGTCCCTGTTTGGCTACATGTCTGTCCAAGACAGGAACAGCAAAGAGCAGAGCAGCCACCCTGCACTGTCCTGGGGCAGCCACTGCCTCCCTGTCTGCAGATCTCCCAACCTCACACCAAGGCTGTCCATCCTGTGTCTCCCTGACAGAGAGGAGACACCTTTCCTAGCCCAGCTGTGTCACCAACCCCACTGCATCCTGAGTCACAAGCCCAATTCTCCACACTGTGTTCTGGAAGCTAGGTCTGGTGCCAGGAGCTCCTGTGTGGCCCAGCCCTTGGCTGCCTGGGGAAAAAGTGTTCCTGATTTTCCTGTGGCTGTAGGAACCTCTCAGAAAGCCCATGGCAGGATGTGGGCTGGGCCAATCTTGTCTATCCTGTAGGATGCTGGCACTCTGGCTGAGTGCTGGAGGAGGGAGAGGACAGCACTGTGCCATGGCCCCTGGTTGCATCCCTGTGAAGGCATCTAGCTATGACTGCTTCAATCATAATCAGGTTTTTAGTATTTGCTTTATTTTAACAGTGTTTACAGTTGATGCGAGAGCTACTAGGTGAGCTCTTGAGCAAGAGCTACTACTTCTTGTTACATAGAGACTCAAAATAGATATCTAAAACTCCCTTACTCTTTTCAGATCTGTTGGCAGTCTGATGTAAAATTACCCTTCATTGAGAAAAAAAATTCATTTTGTAGCTATGCGTAAAATAAATAAATATATATTTATGTCAGGATGGTGTGAAGTTACATCACATGGAGAATTAATACTCTGTTGCCTTTTCTTGAGAGCAATAGTCATGGTCTTACTTTAAATAAAAACCTCATATTTGGGAGGTGTGCTGTGACAGAGTTGTTAGCTATTTCATTTATCCCTGACACTTCATCTGTATATTTCATAACAGATACTAAGCTGCCATGTGTATTAGAAATCTAATAATGTAGCAATCTTAAACATTTTCTCTTTGTTATTCTTTGTCACTTGTTTTGCCACTGTTAGAGCTGACATTGGTACATTATTCCTGGACAGGGCACTAAACCTTGCAAACACCAGTTATTCAAGTGTGTGCTCTGCTAATGGCCTTGGTCTGCCTGTATGCTGCTTGTGCATTCTTTCTCTTCCTTATGTTCTGTAATGGATATTGCTTACATTAAAAATGTGCTATAAATTGAATTTTTACTGCTAGGACTCATATATAGAGCTGCACCTTTTAATGGGAAAACTGAGAAACCCCCAACTTAATGGGCTGTGTGAAATTAATACACATCAGTCAAAGAAATTCACTTTGATATGTGCTGTCATGGTTTTATTTTCCATGCCAATTGCACACCAAAGTTCAAAGGAAAGGAATATTTTGGGGATTTTTATTCTCTTCAGTCTGTGCCTTGCCAGGCTTTTTATATTTGTTTTAGGACTTCCTATAGTCCAATCTATTGCTAAGTCACACATGTACTATAATTGGGAATTGCTAAGAAAACACCTTGAAGAGAAAAAACAGAAGAAAACAGGCTTATGAGCACATCACACCTGTAATTGAGGTACATTTCTCTCTTCAATTACCTGGTTAGACATGTGGAAAGGACACATTAAAAAACCAACCAACCAAACAAACAAACAAAAAAACACTCACAAAAAAACCCCAAAATGGACCAAAAAAACCCAAAGCAAACAAACAGATAATCAAACAAAACCCCAGAGGATGCAATAAACTGCTTTCTGGTATCTGAAAAAGGTTTATTTCATTTTCTTACCAGGAAAGGTAATTGAGCTACTCATAGGATTAAAGGAGTCATTTGAAGACTCAGTGTACTCAGCTCAGTGCTTGACTTCATGCATTATTTTGGGCAAGTCATTCTCTTTAACCAAATTTTGTTGACTGAAAGATGTTCAGGTCAGAAGCAATTGTATTTTGTATTTGTACATGCCCTGGAACAAAAGGAGGTAACTTATTGAAATGTCACCAGTAAGTCTTATTGCTGCAATATTCTGAGTCAATACTTTTCTCCCAAGACTTATGTTTAATTTAAAATTTCCAGGAGAATACATTTAGTTGGGAACCACAAAATAAAGACTTCACAGAACTTCTGACAAACTTCCTGCAAAATAGTAGCAGTGTGCCATGTGAGTCAATGGGTGTCAAAAGGAAGAGAAAAACAAATCAATTAGCAAATGTTATCTTTCCTCTGATGTAGGTAGGTTTGCAATTAGACTATTTAATCAAGAAAAAAATTCAGAATAACAATTGAGAAAATGTTGTTAATCTGTTTCCTGATGTAAATCCTGAATAATGCATCCTCTCACTTTTCTGACACTTCTTTATTATTTCTTAATGGCATTGAAATTCTCATTTTTAAAAATTACAGAATTTAGTGTTGTAATTGTGGGAAAAATGTTTGCCATTGTTCAAGCAACAGAAAGGAGATGAAGAAATAAGTACCTGATTTTGGAATGTAGAGGTATACGCAGAGAAATTAATTTTGTGCATGTGATTTAAAAAACAAATATAATCCAAAACCCAGACACAAAAAATAACTTTAAAGCTCGTAATAAAATATTTAGTGTTCATGTGTGAGGTTAAAATTAAAGATGACTCCGATAATTGAACAGCATCAATATTAATGATTTGAGGCAGGAAATAGCAACAAAAAGTTGTCATGCAATTGAAAAAAATGAATGAATGAATGAATGAATGAATGAATGCATGTGAGACTATCTGAAAAAGACATATATCCTCGAGGTGTGTGTTAGATGATGAAATGCTAATGATGTTGAATTATTATTTTATTTTCAGAATGATTTCTCTCCATCTTTCATAGCAAATAACTGAAAATTACTTTTGCATATCACACTTAACTACATTTCTCTGTCCTGAGGTGAGGGCTGGCTGTTACTGGCATCACTCATGGGCCTTGACCAAAAGTACTACAGCAGGACTAGAGTCACTTGTCTGCCTTTGCAGAGTTCCATTATCCACTGTTAAAAATCTGGTGCAATAGTTTTTGTTACCACAGTATTTTCCATTCTTTACCTTGCTGCATGAATGTCATGTTTCTGCTAAAATAACAGCTACAAGTACAGATACTACCAATGTCAGTAGGAAAGACTGGAACATCCTGTCTGTGGCTGTTCTGCAGCACCCTTCTTTTATTTCTTCTGCAATATGCTGTAGGAGTCTCACTTTTTTGAGCAAAGTTGTCATAATACAAATGAGGAAGTCCTTACAGCACAATATATATTTTCTAGGTATTTAAATTGTAAATATATCTAAATTATCTCTCCATTATGTAATTTTTAATGAAATTTTTTTCTCTATGTGAGGAATTACTGTCAAACTTCTACAAAACATATTTTCAGGGTGCAGCAGGAAAAAGAAAGAAATAAAAGAAAATCATTCTGCTCTCAGTAACCATCTTCATGGTGCCTTATGATGACAGTAGTTGTCACACTGTCTGGAAAAACTTTCTTTATGAACTATTGATGGAATTAATATAGCAAGCAATTAATTCTGAAATAATGAGAGAAGAATAAAAACACAGTAAAAATATACTAAACCACAATTTACTGGAAATTACTGGAATAAAAATATAGAAACATTTTCTGGTAATTCAGCAACTGTTAGTTGGGTTACTGCTGCCCCTGGGTAAACTGACATTTTCATATGCACTAATTAGCAAAGAGGTCAAATAAAATCTCAAATAAAATAGTTAATTTGTGGCATTTTGCCTTTATGGAGGACCTAATCTCAAGTTCTAGAATAACTGACAAAGTAAAACCCTAGGTGTCCTACCCACCAGGACTGGCTATTATCTATAGCTGATTAGCTGCAAACGAAATGGAGAAAAATAAATTTGTAGATTTTAAAAATTATTTTTATTGTTTGATGAAAGCTGTGAAGTATCTTTATCCCAAACCATGAGATGATGTTTTCCTGCATGCAGAAACATGCTTGGTTTTGGTTATGATCAAATGTTGGAGTGTGTGGCAGCAGTGCCAGGGCTGCCCTGGTGAAATAACACAGCCCAGCATCTCTTCCACTCATGTGGAAGCCGAGCCAGCAGCTCTGCTGGGCTGACGACAGCAGTGAGCTCGTTTGCTAATTAGTGCATAGAGAAATACCTAATTACACAGGAGTCGTAGTGACTTGAAAAGAGACAGCTGAAATACCTGAAGAAATTACAGTCTGTGTTTCCAAGCCAGCCACAACCTCAGTTCTTGTTTTAATCACAGAATTGTCCAGTTAAAATTTCCAGCTGCTGCAAATCTAATTTTATCTGCTTGAAAAATTGAAGGAAAAATGACTGAATATTCAGCAATAGCATCATCCATTCTCTCAGAATCAGCATCTAGAACACAAGTGCTCAAGATCATGCATGTTTATACATGTAAATGATGCTAAATTACTGCATCCTAAGACTGCTGATAAGATGAGCAAAGCTGCTACTCAGTAAGCTACAAATTTCTATGGAATCAGTTTTGAAAAACATTATTTTTGTCTCCTCAAAATACTTTAAAGAGGCACACATTTTAAATGTTCACTGAAACAAAGATTTGTTTTACTTTCCAGTAAAATAAAATCATATAGATATAAAAGAATCAGGTACATTTCTTTGCAAATTATCCTACGTATAAATTTTATCTTTACAAATTCTGAAGTACTCTTTCTTTGGTATTTTTCACCATCTAATTTTTTCCATTTATTTTTTGACGGATATGTTTGCCAGTGCATAGATGCATTTTTATATATTTATACATCTTGCATTATTACAGTTTGCTCTTTCAAAATATGAAGGTTTCATGAGGATGAACTTGGCAGGATATTTTTCCATATAAAAGTTCAAACCTACTTTAATTCACATAAAGGCAGAAAGAAAAGTATTTGTCAATAAAAGTTAGTAAAAGTTTCTGTTTGAAGAGCTGGAGAAAGCAAAATTTTAGAAACCCACTATTTTTAAATCCTTATATTGCCATTTTTCATTTTATTCTCCATGAAGAAATAATCACAGGCAAAATCAGTAATAAATTCAAACTGTAATCTGATACTTTTGAAATACTCTGAATCAAACTAAACTGTGTTTTTCCCTAAAATAAAAGCAATTCTTTGCTTCCTACTAAAGGCTCCATGAAAATCAAACTAAGTTTCTCCTTTTGTGAATTCAGGTGGTATTCTCTTCACAGGGGCTTGCAAGTGTGGGTTCTTGAGCAGCGTGAATGATAAATGCAGTTAAGGTTTGGATCCTTGGTGCCATGTGCTTATGTTACACTTGCTTATTGTCTCTTTTTATTTGAAAGCATGTGTATATCATGATCTATCTGTCCACATCATTTGTCAGTAGGCAGAATATTATGTCAGATCTGTAGCACATATAGGGCTGACTGTGTTGTCATTTTTTACTGTTTCATGGTGCATTTTAGCCCCCTCTGAAATCATGGAAAATATTTTCTCAGTGTCAACTGTTGAAGCACAAGTGTGCTTTGAAATTTCTGAGTTACTGGAAAAATTCTTCAGGCCCCATCGATTTTACTTCTGTTCAAATGTCTTATGAGCACAAATAAATCAATAAATGTGCCATGTGCACTGGAAAAAAGGGTCTTACAGTCCTTCAGCTCTTGTTCAACTTTCAACTCCTGTTGCTTTCTTTTAAGATCATTCTGGTTTTATGCAGGATACAAAAGGCATTCATTCACAGAAACACTTAGTGGGACTACAGATGTTTTTTAATCTTCATTATCATTTAAAATTAATAAATGTACATAAGAAGACCACTATTGAATGCCAACATCTAAACAATAATTTGAACAGAAAAGAGAAATAAAACAGAGCCCTATATGACTCGATTTTTTAATTAGACTATTGAAAAATATTCTATAAAATAATGTTTAAATCTCACGATGAAACACAAGCCTTGAAAATGGATAACTCTTTTTCTTAGTGAAGGACATGAGTGACATTTTGAAAAATTATCCCTCACCTAAATGTCTGATATTTTTAACTTAAAACTCTAGACAGCATTTCATTGCTTATGAAATGGTTTATCACTAAATGTTTCAATCAGTAAACCAACTTCAAATCAGAGGATCACAGACCTAAAAGAAAAGACAATCACTTACTTTTGTTTTAAAAACTTATTTTGTTATCTCTTGTACTGATATTCAAAAGTAAAGTATTGCCTATGAACTTGACACAGGTAAAATACTGAAACTTGATTGCCTAGGGAAGGATTACGCCTCATGAGTAACACGTAACTACAAAAGGGTTAAATGAAATCCTTTCCTCTAGAGTCAGGATGTAAAACTGTAACTAAAAATAAAAGCTGTTTCAGCTTTTGAGGACAGGAGGAGCAGAAGAGAGTCTTAGTCCATCCAAAAATAGTCTCCTGATATCTACAGATATACAGAAAAGGCATACTTCCTTCTACATAAAAAAAAGATTTTCAAAGCGAAATGGAAAATTGTCTGTGAAAGCCAAACCTTTTGCCCCAATATATTTGACTAACAGAAGATTGTATGAACAGTAAAGATCTGCTTTTCAATATGTAGCTACTTCTAAAACACCCAGAGGAGATGTTTTCTTTTGAGATGGTCTATTCTCTTATGGATTTGTATTTCAGATAACCTCCTGCTGTCCTAAGGAAATTGCATGTGGGTGGTGCTACCCCTCAGAATTGGAAACATGTTTACAACAGCAGTATATCTGGGTACAGAAATTATTTTACAATATTTTCATCTGCAAGCTATTGCTGCTTTCTCTAAGTTGTGTAGGGTGGTTCTGCAGTTGCTGTGCAGTGACACATTAGGCTGGGCATGTAAACTAATGCAGTGTGACTGATACAAGCTGATGTTACACTTCACAGCACAATGTTTCATAATGTGTTATGTCAATGAGAGCATTTAATAAAAAAAAAAAAAGTAATTCTCCAGACAGAACTGATAGAAGAATCCAAGAATAATTTCTCTTCTCTCTTCTTCCCTTCTCCTGAAAAAAAAAAAAAGGCTGAAAGAAGAGGCCAATTTTTATTCGACACACAAAAATAACTTTTGGAGAATACATAGCAGTTCGTGGTTGTGTAATACACTTAGACATGAATTAAGAAGGGGGAATAATTTTTATTTAAAAACCTGTCTTTCTCTTAACAGAATTAACATATTTTCACACATGTGATCTCTACTGGCTTTCAAAGCTGTGCATTTTTAGAGGACTAAGACTAGAGTACATTAATGTACTTTTAGTCTACATAATGTTATGAGCATTTTCAGCTTGTAAGGCAACATGTTATTTCAATTCCAAACAGAAATATTTCTTTTATGAACTGTCTGAGGTTTATCTTCATTGTATGTTTCTTTCATTTATTTTAATTTTTAAACTTTGTCTGTTTTTCAAGGTGTACTTTTTATTTGTTTTTATACAAATACATTTCTTGAAGATCACATGAACATACAGAAACTAGCATAGTGTTTTCCTCATGTTCTTGTAAGCTTCTTGAATTTTTTTTATGGAATCCTCCTAAAATTTGGAAATCTTTCCATCTTACTCTTAAATTAAGTCCTTATACTAAAAAAAACCCAAACCACACTCCCCTCTCCCTCCCCAAAAAAACCCAACCCAAAAACCTCATACACACACACAAACAAATTAAAACAAAAAAAGAAGAAAAAGTATTTCTTAGACTAGTTAAACTTCTTTTGGCCTGAAACTGATGAATTGATAAATTGTTAAATATGATTAATTATTTTTATACCACATTTTACAAATTAAGTAAAAGGAAATTCAGAAACTTCAGCATTTAGAAAAATGATGGTAGAGGGATTAAAAATGAATCTTAAAATTTATCAGTGTATCTCAACTTCCCAAGGATTATTCACTCAAATCAGGTCATCCTCTAGGACACATTGCTTGAAATCTCTACCTCTATAAAACATTTTTCATCCCCTTATAGTTTTAGGTTTGACCTTCATGTGAGAACTCAACCAGGAGGGAGCTCCCAAAATAATACAGAAGTTTCCTATGGGAGTGGTGCTGCACCTTTGAAGTTTCTGGAAACCCAGGTTGTAAAGGCATTCATCTTCTATAAGACATTTTTATCTTTTCAAACATGCTGATCTTACCAATCAAATATTGTAGTTAGTATATTTTGTTGTAACTTTGAATGTGATCCAGTTTCAACTGTTCCACAAAGTCAAGGATTAAATTATCACACTTACACTGTATTTTATAGCTACTTTCTGATAAACTGAAAGGAGAAACTAGCAGTAAGAATAAGTAATTTATTAACTGAAAAAAGTCACTCTGTTTCCTCCGAATAGAACCTGATTTTGCTTTCCAATTGCAAATCTTCCATTTTGACAATCAAGAGGAAAAAAAGTTATATTTTCCCTTAATGTAAAATATTATTTTAGTGTATTTATGTGTGCTTGATTTTTTGGTATTGTTTTTTCCCCAGAAAAAAGCCAGTCTGTACAGTCCCACAACATTACTTGAAACACTAAATTACAAGACACATATCAGAGACAACAAATATGCCATATCAAGAAAACAAAATCTGATTAGAAAAGCTCAGATGTTTAAACATATCAGTAGAGATTTAAAATTAGTGGGGATTTTTTAATTAGATAAAGCAACTGCAGTAAGTTTAGCAGATATTAAATTATTAAGTGGATGAAATATGAATCATATAGTAAGAAAACTTCTACAAGTGAGTCCTTAATTAGTCATGCCAGTGTTGACGTAACTCCATCCTGTGGTCTCTCATTCAGTGTTGCTTACTCATAAAGGCTTTATCTCCTGCTGGGAGACACTACTCAGTGGTTATCTGACTGCTCAGGAATATATTCATGATATCATGAATACATTTTCATGTGTATAAAATTTAGCATAGGCTCTTTATTTTAGCACCTTGTCCCCTGTTCCCACTCAGCAGGAATTCCCATTCCTGTCACTTCCTTTGCAAAGGAAAGAAATTTTTCTTTGGACCAACCTGTGCTGCTGAGTCACAGGTGGTGGAGAGTTCTGCTGCCTCCTGAAGGGCTCTGCTGCCTTTGTCCTCCACAGAGCCCTGCTGGCTGCTGAGATTCTCCGATGGGAAAGAGCTGACCTTTGCTTCTCTTTGCATGCTTCTGCTCCTTACTTCTAAGCTTCTCCTGAAAATACTCTTTTTTTAAATTTTCCACCAAGAAAATGTAATTAGCCAGCACTGGACTTGACGTTTGAAGTGTGCCATATCCTTCTACAGTAACAGTAACAAATAATTTAGGTTAATTTTGGTTATGGAAAAAGTGAGATCTTTTCAGTGTAAATCCTTCTTTTTCCTTCTTCCTGCAGCAGTAAAAGTTGATATAGAAATAATAATGGGGATTTTTTTTGTTTAGACTCTTAAAACCCATAAGCCACAGCATCTGGCCAATCTCATTTACTTGGTGTTTTTTTAGCAAAAAGAGGATGGCAAAATTATGCAAAAACTTCACACTTAGGTGTACTCTTACATTTCTCTAATAATAGCATTAATTTACTATTATTGTACTACCATTGGTGTTTAGAAGGCCTGCACAGGGATTATGCTGTGGGGTTCAGCTTCAATCCTTTTTTTTGTCTACATTTATATACATATATATGTGTGTGTGTGTGTGTGTGTGCGTGTGTGTGTGGATTGAAAAAAACCTTTTTCACTGGTGAAGTGAAACAGGCAGCTTCAGAGCACATTTTATAGGTTTAGGTACAGGTTTTATATTCAGAGCACAGTTTATAGGTTTTGGTACAGGCTTTATGTTCAAAGCTTCACTCTGTATTTCTCTCCAAAAATAAAGAGAATTCAGATAAGAATCTGGTTAGGGTCCCAGTTACAGGTTTGACATGTGACCCCAGAGAGACCCAAAGTAGGGACCACTGTGAATATGTAGACACAACAAATAAGTGCAGTGCATAGCCTCCATTCCCTATGGAAGGTACCTTGGCTAAATTCCTAAATAGTTGTTGCAAGCAGATATCTGAATTAAATTGGAAATAATCCAAAATTTCAAAAGACAAAGGAGCAAAAATATGATGTAGATAAAGTACTGTCCCTTTTCTGTGGCTACATGTGCTAATGGAAATAAAATATTACCGATGTACTGCTGTAGTGTTTATGATTCAGAAAAGGCAAGGAAGAATAAAACATAGTTTCATTTTGGCGTTTGTTTTTTATATGTGGGCCATCAAACCCACTGTTGCTGTGGGCCAGCCAACTGGAGGGCTGCTGGGGAAGGACACATGCTGTGTTACAAGTGCCAAGTCTGGTAGTTACATGCTGTAGTACAGAATAGTTCTTAGACAAGCAAGTGCTTTTATACAGAACAGATCACAGGAACTGTAGTTATTACTGGAATGTAATATTAAAACCAACATGAAAACTGACTAAAAGTTACAGCATTTGCTATTGCAAATCTTTAACAGTTAGCATATAGTCCTCTTGGGGTGAGAGTGATGGAGATAGGAGCAAGTGTTGTAACATGAGATCTGACATCATCTGATTTATTCATGTGCTTGAACAGTGGGTTATGTTATCTGCTTGATTCTCATTTAAAAAGGAAGTTCTTACAACTGAATTTTAGCCACAGACATAAAAAAGAGGGAGTTATCCTGAAAAAGACTAGAAAACAGCTCACCAGTATTTGAGTTCCTGTTGTGAAATTCCTTATTTGCTTTTGCATATGAAGGAACATAATAAAAGAGGTTGACGTGAAAATAACTGTAAGAGCTCCATTTTCTTTTCCCTGAAAGCAGGAGACTAGGGAAAATTTCTTTTGAGGATGCATGGAGTATATGGAAGGAAATTTAAGACATCATTATAATCCTGTCACAGCTGGAAGAGGCAGAGTCCACCAGGAAGCTACTTCATCATCACAGCTTAATTTTAGATTAAAAAGTTCAAATATGTAAAATGATTAAAACCTCCAGTGGTTTAAGATTTTATTTTTGGGAGCCTAGAGATACTGCAGAAAACTGAGCACACTCTACCTTGAAAACTGAGGGTACTTTGCTTAGGTTATTGAAGTAGAAAACATCTGTAGTTGAAAGGATTGAAGAATGACATTGTGACTCTGTTCTTCATTTTGAAATGACAAGACACTCAGCATTTGCCCTCAGTCACAGCTGGTGTTAAATGCTTTTAGGTATGGTCATGAAGAAGGTTTCAAGCACCACGCCTAGAGTTAATTCATAGACAGCCTGTAATAAAAAACAAAAATAGCAGTTTTAATTAGAACAATATCTTTTTTAGCTAAAAAATTAAGCAATACTTCATAAACACTTTATAGAGTGTTTAAACAAAACACATTTGTTTCTCCACTTAAGGGTAGCCTATAATTTTGTAATCACTGTCTTTTTTTTCCCCCTAAGATTCTACTTCAGAAATTTGAGTTGGTCTCATAGGGTATGACCCTGTGGTGCCAGTAGGACACAATGAAAGGAAGTGACATTTATGCGAGAGAAATAGACTGTGTTTCATAGGGAAATTATTCTTAATTAAATTTAAAAAAAATAAACAGGGCAATCTAATAGTTTTCTGAACAAAAATATTAAAAGTTACAGGGATTGAAAAAAAACTGTTAGAGGAACAGAGACTAATCATTAACTTTCTGCCTGTGATTTAGCTTGGAATAATTTGCTTAGGTAGGCAACTAATCTGTTTCTACTTTTAATGAAAAACTAAGGTTGAGATTTTGGCTGGAGGACCTCAAGAAAGTACTTTTTAAAGGACATGATGCATGTCAGTGATGAAGTGAAAGGAGGAAGGAAAAGGCTGTCTATCTAAATGGGATTTTATATAATGTGAAAAACTAAATGGTAGTGTCCACAGAGAGAAACATGACAACTCACCACTGCCAGCACCACCTCCCAGCACCTTCCCTTCTCAGGACACTCTCGTCTTTTCTGAAAGCAATAATGAGCAAGTTCAGAGAGGTCTTCCAGTTGGCAAGGGAATTGTGACACATGAAGGAAGGCTGTGAAAGCTGCAGTTCAGTGTAACCAAGGATCGTGAAGCTGCTTTAGCCTGTGTAGCAACAGCAGGAGCAGGGCAGAAAGCCTCAAGTATGTTGTTAGAGGAAGGTTAATGAGTTCATTTGATCTTGAAAGAGAAGAAATTAAAAATACCTGTGATGGGGGGAATAGGTATGGAATGGAAGGACTGTTGATAGGCTGTTTTCAACTTAAAAATACCCTGAAGGATTTTGCAATTCATATTTTTAATCTATATGTGTTATAATTTGAGTTTGCACCTACAGAACCTCATGGGGAGGTAGAACTTGGTGCTTGCCAATCCAGCAGCTTCAACCTGAACTTGCAACACACACACCAGAGCTTCAGAAAAGACTCTTGTACTCAGTGAGAGTGAGGAGAGAGCTCATGGTAAGGGAGGAGGGAGACCAATATCTCCTGCACTTTTCACTCTTCCCTCCTTCTTTGCCTCTTGTAGAATTAGTTCTGGTTGGGACACAAGGACAGAGTGGAATCTGTCCTGTCCTTTCCATGCAGGGTTGCTGGGAACAGTTCTGCCCTCTTATAGTAGCACAGCTACCCCAGACCTCCTATTAGTCTTTCATCATTTTTGTAAACAATTTTGGGAAAGAAGGAAGAGCAAAATGCGGCTTTGTCACCCAGCTTGCAGAATCTCTCATTTCAATTCTGACTGTGTCAGAACTGTCATGATCAAAGACTCTAGCAGAAGGAGCATTTACATGACTACTCTCTATTTCAGCCTCTTCATCTTGTAAGCCACGTGCTTGAGCTCAAATGTTAGCTAGCTTTCCTTAATTTTTAGTTTGTTTGTCTTTAATAGTCACTTTTCAAGTCCTGATAATTTAAATACTCTTCCAGATTTTGAACATAGATTGAAAGCATACTGCTGTTTTCCACTTAATGAACTTCATGGTTAACCTATGTCACAAAAAAACGTATATTGGATCCTTTTATGCACTTCTGTATCATCAAAGTCTTTAAAACCACCCAGTTCTAATTTCAAGTGGAGCCACAGATATTGTAGGTATCCAAGTCTGAGGGCAGGATTAAGAAATCTGGTTTAAGTATGCACACAAAACTCAGCTTAAATTACACAGTTTTAAAGTTTCTCCATAAACAGAGGTTTTTTTCTTTTTTTTTTTCTGAAAAAATAAACATTCTGAGTTTGAAACCTGCATTCAAACATAAGAACAATGATTGCAGATATTGTGGTAGATGTTTGTAAGTGAATAAAAGTCCTCCTTGATGGGATTTACACATGCCTGTTATTCTTCCATAAAGAATATGGAAGAATATTCTTTTATGAAGCTGCAGATTATACCTGTACAAGAAAATCAGTACAGTTCTCAGCCTCTACACCACTCACTTGGGAACGAAAAGTATCTCAACAGGAGCTTCTAATTAAAAGGAAATGGGTGGAACAGGAACTATTTTATGCTACCTTACAGTTTTGGCCAGAGTAGAAAGCAAGAACAGGTTACGTTGAAAACATAAAGTATTATGGTGAAGGAAAGTGAGCATGCTGCACCGGTGAAATAGTGTCAGAGGAGAGCTGTAAAGTAAAAACTATCCTAGCATGGATAATGCTATCAAATGTAACACAAGACACATGTAAGTAAGTGGATATTTTTTATGCCTGACAAGTCTGGCATCCTGTTGCACTGTAGCTCTGTTGAATTAGTATCTCTAATCTTTACTGTGCGATGGCTCTACTCTGCAGAACTATCAAAAAATTATGTAACAGAGCAATCTTGAAAGCTTTTGATGGAGCAGTTGAAGTACAAGACTTGTATGTAAGCAGAAGAGCTGATGGTCCCAGAATTATATCAAACCAACCCAAAGTTCTCCATTCTTTATTTAGAAAAACAAGCCAAACCAAACTGTGAATTTGTAGAGCCCATGACAGATGAGAGACCACTAGAGTTTAAAAAAATATTTTCCCCTTATTGCTCTGTTTCCTTTATTACTCTGGGGAAAACACTCTACAGTTAAAAAAGCTGATGATTCAAACACCTACAAACTTGTAATCAGTGTGCTACTCTAAATAGCAATGAAGCACGCTCCATTCTGCATTGTTAGCGTATGCCACACTTGGATAGCAAGCAAATAAAATGAACTAAAAATACAGGCTTCAATGGCCTGGTGGCAAAGAACACATAGAACCTGTCAGACTTTCATTAAAAAAAAAAGTTGAGAAATAAATTTTTATTATGAAATTAATCTTAGTATCATATCAATCATGTCAATTCTGTAACTGAGTCTCTCTTAACAGATGTTTTACTAAAATTTGCATAGTGATGCTGGGGTTGCTTGAAGCCTTCCCTGCAGCTTATGTTGGTGTAGGTTTTTTTTAGGTCAGTGTTTACTGTACACACAGACGAATAAGGAAAAAAAGAATATTCCTAATCATTTTTGCTTTATTTTGCTGATAATAAATGAAAGGCAAAAATTAAAAAGTTGACACTGTCTTCTAAAAATCAGTCTCATTGTCTCACTCTTTGTCATATAAAGTTACACAAAGCTTCTAGAATCATTCAGAAGATGATCTTTCCTTAAGCAATTATTAACCAAACCCAAATTTACAAATTTTATAAGCCTATCTTGCCACTCACAAACCTGTCTCTTAGAGTATTGATGGACTTAGCACTCTACAGTTTGCAGAGTCTTATCTTGGTATACAATTTTTATCCAAAAGCCTTGGATTTGTAATATTTCCTGTCTAAACCAATAAAATGAGATAAAACCAGGTCAATACTTGGCTGAAATATATCTCACAGGGTGATCTAGTAGCAGCAGATAAATTCTTACTCCTCATTTAGCTCTGGATCATTGCCATGGCTCTGCACCCAGAATTGCTGTCTTTTGCTAAGACATCCAACATAAAGATCTAACTTATTTGGTGCTAGAAATAAAGAATTCAGACACAGATATATCAGTCTCTCTCCTAGAAAAATTCCAGGCTGGTTATTAAATTCTGCTTGCCTAAACCTTTGTTAGTTTGGTCTTTGTTAATTGAGTGGGGGTATTTTATATTCTGTGAAGATATCTCATTTCGTGGCCATTGACCCTTGGATCCTAAATTCCTTTACAGATAAAAAACCAGAGATATTTATTTTGAACATGTGAATTACCTGAAAGTGAGATAAATCTCTTTAAATTTATTATTGATATGCAGATCTTAGAGCATATCACACCATAAAAAAGAATAATTATCCACACTTTACATGTATGAACAAGGCTCAAGGCATTGCAAGCATCAGGAGATCACCCAAGGACAAATGCCAGAAGAGAAGATACATCTTCAAAGTCTATTTAATTCACTGTATAGACTGTAGATTGTTGAACTGATACAACTGTTTCATTTTCTCTTGTTTTGTAAATCCAAATAATTTAAAGAAATATTTTAACACGCTGTACACACCAGAACTTATTGAATCATACAGCAGTCAATCAACCAAAGTCTTTTACAATTCTGTTTAAAATTATTCTGTGTCACATTATTCACTATGGGACAGTGTCAGCTGTGTTTAAAAAATAAGTTCCTAATTTTAAACTCTAAATCTTAAAAAGCTAGAAAATAGCTACTATTATCCAAGGGAGGGGAAAGATAGAGTGGGTTTTAGATGTCAATTTGTGTTTTCTTATGTTAAGACAATTTCTGGAAAATGTGTTTTAAAAGTAGCTTTCAATGTATTTCCGTTAAGCAGAAGTGAAAACATGATATATTCTGAGTGAAGTCAAAGGAAGCAGTGACATTTAATGATGGTTTTTAAAGGAGGGTAGACAAGTTTTCAGCCAGGGCTTCCAGACACATAAGTAGTTCTAGCAGTTGAAAGCAGAGCATTTAAATCCTTTTGACATCCTTAATTGGATGTTCCCTCACTCTCTCGCCGGTCTTGCTATTTGCCTTTACTTCTCTCTGAGTTTTTCAGAATATTAAAAATGTTCAGAACCTTCTAAAAATAATGCACTTAAATATTTGTAATGCCCTATTGTGTGCACAGCATCAAACCATTAGAGTCTGTGGAATTATACCTGGTGATACTTTACCAGCCACCATTTACCAGTCGAGGCAGATAAACAGATGTGTACACTTCTTTAATATCTTATTTTTGCCAGAGGTTTGATATGTGAAGAATCAAACTGACAGTAATGGTGGGTTGTTACAGAATGGGAGCAGTGTGAGCTCTGCAGTAGTGTCTATGAGTGTTTATATGTGAGTGCTTGTGTATAGATATGTGCGCTAGTATGTACAAAAATATTTTCTGGCCGAGATTTTTATCCTAGAATCTAGCTTTTAAAAACACCATATCACATTATATCAATGTTTAGTATTTTCCAGTTGACATTTTCTTATCATGTTTAATGGTATGTCATGTGGGACATGCTCACAGTTCAGTAATAAAAGACCACCAAGCAGGTGGTAAAACGTAAAAAAGGAAGAAGGGAAGGTAAGAAATAGGAATAATTATGAGAGGAAAAGAAGCCAACACATACACAGAGCCACATCCACCCTGATTGTATTAATGTGTATGTCTGTGATTTATTCCTGTTTTTAAATTACTAAATTCTGTATGTAGACATAGTCCTCTTAATTTTAAAATTATGTGGTAGAATAAGAAACAGTTTAGAGAAGAACAAAATGACTGTTCAAAGCTATGGAATAGCTTCCATGCAAAGCTATGGTGACAGGTAAGCAGGGAGGTTTTCTGAAGAATTAGCAGAAGAGACGGTAGTGGTCTGCGAAAGAGAGATTGTAGATATCAATAGTCATTTTCTCTTCCAGGACAAAAGCTAGAAAACCAAGTTAAGGCACAAGGTGACACATCCAACACCAGTACAAGGACTTTGGGACCTTCATACAGGATGTTGCAGGTACCAGACCTTTATACAAATTTTCTTTGTTACTGGACAAGAAAATACATTCTACATATAGATAGAAACTTACGGTGTGAGCAATTATAGCCAGCGATCAGTTTGCTGGAGTACTGAGAGGCAGACCTTCACAATTTCTTAATGCAAAATTTCACTGTATCATATACTTTTATGCTTTGTTTTCCAAGGAAGAAAACCATGAACTTAAGTAGAACAAAAATGAGCACTGTGGGAGAAATCTTAAGCCCTGAAGCTGAGAGGTAAGCAATGCAATGTCACTGGTTTAGTACAAAATTTAATCTACCACAAGACAGATAATCGTAGACACTAAGTAAAAGACAGAGAGCTGGGATTTGTTGAATTTGGATTTTTTTAAATCACCTCTACTTTCTATTTTCTTCTGAAAGATTATTATTAAGTAGATCTTTTTCAGCTTTTCTTGGGCTACTACTTTTTAAATTTTGAAGCCAATATCCCTGACATTTAAAATAACGTATATAATTTTTCATCCTTCTCTATTGCATGATGTTTGAAACATTTTTGTTATGTTGATGGTTTAGCATGGAAGTGACCAATCTAAGCAAACTGTACATTTTCAATTTTTTCTTTTTGTTTATTTAATTTTACCACCCCCTCAGTTACATAACTGTGTTATGTGTGTCTTTTTTATTTTTTCCTAACCCCTCATTTCAAAACATTTTATGTGTTTAGCACAGCACATCCCAAGCTATTGAACATATCAGCCAAGACAAAATGTGGCAGTTGTAGCCTCAGGTAACTCATAAATGGGCTGCAATCACATCTGAGAGAGAGGAGGAAAAAAAGTACAACTTGCTGTGCTTAGCAGTAACTGAGTTAATTATTTGCTAACATTGATATTCCATGATAATTGCCACATTCACGGGATTCCACAGAGACTCATATGTTACCAAGTTTCAAATGTGTTTAGCCAAACTAAAAGAAATAAAATCAGGAAGTTAATGAACTGCAGATTGCTGGAAACAGTATGGCAGGAACTACAGCACTACAAGCTTGTCCTCCTCTTATACTCCCCCTCAGGTGCCTGATGCTGACCTCAGACAGAGCTGATCCTTTGGCTTGGTGTGACTTTGTGCTGCACACAGTGAACCTCAGACATAACTGCGGCATTTCCACAGTGTGCTGTGAAAGCAATGCACAGCTGACAGTGGAAAACTCTGGAACCCCACACATACTTAACACATCTGACTCACTTTGCCATGGCTGTTGATCTGCCTGAGTTGCTGGCCACCTGGACCAATAAGTGGTGAAAGTCCCTTTTTATTCCCTGGGAAGGAGAAGTGATGCTGAGAGGGAGCTGAACTCTGCCACCACAGACAGGGCATTTTAGGAACTGAGCATCTTAGGTCATTCACAAGCAGAACACAACAGCTACCAAGAGGTGTTGAGAAACAAGGTTTTCAGATTAAAATTAGTGGGTGGTTTATATAGGTAGGGCAGAGAACAGGCAATGTAGAGAACAGGCAATGTAATAAATTATTGATCCTGTTGAGGGTGAGACAGGTACAGCTAGAACGCACAAAGCTGAGATGCCTTTCACAGGCACAGAATTACCTCAGAGAGTGTACCTCAGAGAGTACTAAATTACCTCAGAGAGTAATTAAATAGATCTGGAGAGCAAGGAGCGACACTGCTAGAGAAAGAGAAAGAACGATGTTGAACTTCTGCTCAGAACAGAACAAGAGGGTAAGAGTATCACTGCAGAGAGAATTCAAGCTGAGACAGAGTTACTGAGACAGAATCCAACCAGGTGAAAGGATAGGGGGCTGTTGAGTTAAAAAAATCCCTTACATTTCTATTAACACATATTTTTAATGAATTTTGAGGCATCATGTACAAAGTTCTCATACAAAAATATAGGATTTTTGTGTTTACTATCCACTGTTAAATATTGAAAACTTCCATGAGGTAGTAACATCCATAGCACTGAAGTTCATTGCCCCCTGACTATTTTGTCTCACTTTATCTTTGGTAGTAGATTAGTCACATATTAGGGTACTAAAGCAGGAACTTGAATTGTTTCTTTCGGTATGATAAATACACACTTCTCTCTTTCAACATCAGAATTATGAGACAAAGAAGCGTTACAATTATACACATAAATGCTTCTAAGATGTGAAACTTTTGTGACAGTGATTTTAGCCCTAAGAACATCAAGGTTATTTTGGGGATTCTCAAGATTTCTATAGCATAGATGCAGGAGGAGAAATGGAAGGGCTAGTGGCTGTTGAAGACCTTTATCTATGCCACAGCAGTCTGATGTTCTCACGCAACTGCTGGAAATAAGTAGAAAGAATTTTCTAAGGCATGGCTAATTATGAGTGAAGCTGGTTAAAAAGCAAAGTTATGTGCAAAGTGTCTTGGGTATCTTTTGTCTTTTACCTTTGGGTACAAATACTTTTTTGCTGTTTTTTTTTGTTTTGTTCTCTTTTGGAACACAAGCAAGGAAGTGGTTTAAACATGATTTTGGCACTTAACTAAACTAATAAATCCACACAATCCCTGATCCCTCTGTAATGACTCGAGAAAAGGTCCAACATAATGACCTTTATTTCAGCATCTATTCAGGACAAAATTAATTTGTTTTTCCAGAACTCCAGAATGTAGATAATGAACAGATTAATAAGGAGCAAGGTAATTATTTAGAGTGCAGGACTTGGGGAGAGATAATGGGCAAGGAGATGAGGGCAGACGGATGGGACTTCTACACTGTCAGTCATAATCTTCTTTGCTGGAAGTGAATAAAGAGTTTGAGCTAAAAAGAGGTGAAAGTCCTTTTCTGAGTTTCACAGTAAAGATGCTCAGTCTTCATTCATGCCCATTGCAGGGAAAAAGTAGGTTTATAATTTTGACTGTGGTGTTTTGAGAACACTTGACAGCCCATTCCTTATAAGTGCTTGTGAGTTATTTGATTATTACTGCTTGCTGTGCAATATCTCAGAGCCTGGAAGAAGGAAGGGGCTCACCAGCTTAATCAGTTTCTCACGGCTTTCTCTGGGTTCCATCCTGTGCCCCTTGATTATCTTTCATTTTTTGCACTCTCACATTACTTTTTAAAACTGAGTTGTTAAAAATGAAGTTAAGAATCTTGTTTGGTTTTCCCCAAACAGCATTTCCATGCTTTTCTGGACTGCTTTAAAAGGAATATGGTTATGATGATGACAACTGCATCCACACTACAGTCTGCATGTTTTTAATAGTGCTCTCAGGTAATTTCTACTGGTTTATTACTTTTACTTTTTTTTTTTTTCTCCCTACTATTAGTGCCCTTTCTTGCTACGTTGTTTTACAATGTTTTTTATTAAAATGCAGATGTTTGTCCATTTTTTTTTTTACTATAACACATGTAATGTTTCCTCAGACATTAGACAGTGCCTATACGGTAGTTTAGGCAGCCAGTATCTCCCGAAGGTACTGTCTCACTGCGTGCTAGCCCATCTAGTGTAAAAAGGTATTCGAAATCCGGCACCTTTTCCCAAGAAAATTCCTCTCTTAGCTAAAGGCAAATGCTCCCATTTTGCCTGTTTTCAGCTATTTTGGCCTTATCCAGAAAGAAACAAACCTAGCAGGCTGAAGAGAAAAAGAAGTTGAAGTATGTGCATCAGTTTGAGAGTAATCCTGACCCTGGGCTCATCCTGGAGAGTGTCATTATTGTGTCCTATGTAATGCCTATCTTTGTACACTCTCTAAGCTCCCTTTTGTTAACTCCTCATTAACAAACCAGATCTTTGGTGCCTGTTCCTCTCTTAAAAAGTGAGAGTAGTGAACAGAAATACAATTATACAATTATATACTCAGATATGAGGTTAAACACATGTATGTAAGATTAGATTTTTGTCTACTTGTCCCCCATGCAGTCTTTACAGACACGGAGTGCCCCATCATGCTGGTCTGATTGTGCTGAACTCGTAATTCTTTCCTCACTGCTCAGTTTCCTTGAGTATCAGAAGGATGGTGTGAAAAAGTCTGCCAAGGTAAGCTGAAATTCCCCATTGGAGTGCTTAAATCTTCTAGGGTACAGGATTTGTTCAAGCCTTTTAGAACATTTTGGAAATAACTCAATGCCAAGAATAACATATTGTTTTTCTTTAAAAGTATATTCTTTGAAGCTGCTTTTTGGATCTTGGTTTGGGTCATATCACTGGGTATTTGATTTAAGCAGAAATTCTATATTGAAACACTCATGCTGGAAGATACTTGGTGTGCTTGCAGACACCCCGACCACACCCCCATGTTCCCTGATCAGATCCCCTATTACATTCTGGGTCATTCATATAAGTCTCATATAACTGGAAATTTCGTCAATTTCAACCTTTTTTGTCATTATTATTTCTGTGTAGGAGGATTCATCTGACTCGTACATGTCATACATCCTTGCAAAGGGCACAAGCTAGCTGCAGGTACTCTGTGCACAGCTGCTCAGTATTAGTTTCCTACAACACTCAAATTTGGTGGTTAACCAGTTCCCAAACTCTCAGGTGCTTAATTGTTGCTAGCTGTAGCAAGACATCTGTATGAAGTGTGGAACCACCTCCAAAAATCTATCAAGTGAAAGACTCTGCACATGTGGCTGGAGCAGCCCCAAATTTATTACCAGAGAGTTCTTGCTGCTGGGGCTCTTCTGTAAATGCATGCATTAATTTGTTCACTTTTTTCCCATTATCATGTGAATATCATGTTAAGAATTTCACAGTCACATTTAAATCTCTTTTTTTTTCTCTGAATGTTGTTGTGACAGGATTCCTCAGTATTGTATTTAAAACCTTTACTTGCTAAAAACCAAGCCCAAACACAAAAACTGACCAACCAAAAACCCCCAATCTGAAGCTGAACATTTAGTGTTGAAAATCAACTATCTTGTTGAAGCTTTACCTTTCATTAGGCATTAGAAAGTAAATAATCTTATAATCAAAACAATATTACACCATTTATATAGAAAATTGTAGAAAGGTTATATCTTTCCCTCAGGGCCCATAATCAAGTCTTTTTTTATGTAGTTCAGAGTGGCTAAACAGCTGAAAGCCGTAAAAGAACAGGGAAGGTTTTAAGATGTGGAGAAATTTAATTTGTGCTGGTTTTAAAAAGTAAGACCATATAATTTTCTTAAAATTTTATGTTAAGCCCAAAAATAGAGAAAGGAAACCACAGAGTGACAAGGAAAATATTAGTAAAATGTGATTCTGGGTGTAAGAAAATTCAGAAACTCTGTGTGTAGTGTGTGAGAAGGTTGTTACAGACTTTTCAGCTTTGAAAATAGAAACTTAAATTTCAGAAGATAATTATGTTCTTCCTTTACCAGTCAGAGCAAAGCTTGCCCACCAATGTTTAGAGGATATCACTGTCTGAAGAAATTACCTCATAAAGGAAGCTGGCATGGAAGTGAATGTAGACTGACAAGGCTTGCATTATTTTCAGTGTCTGTAACACCTATAAGCAGTAACCACCAGTCATCACCGCCTTTAATATTTTGCAGATTTTTATATTTGAATTTTTTCCTTAATTTGGAGTCAAAATTGAAAACCTTTTTAAATTGAATCATGCCTTTTAAAACAGGGGCAAGTTGAACGTAGTGAACATTTTCTTTCACTTGTGTTTCTCTTATTTGCTATTTATTCCTGGAAAATTATTTATAGATAGGTTTTTCTCCCATTAGAATTCTGATTTTGAAAATTCTGAAATTCGAGTCACACTGGTTACCTAAAATTCGGTCTGGGGGTAGGTGTCATGATGCTTTAGTTCTGCTTGCACCAGGAGAACCATACTGTTTTAAACACCACTGGGTATAATTTTGATGCCAAGCAGTTCCCAAGAAGGCAATTGGGAGACATATAGCACCTGATGTGTAAACTTTTTGCATTGGGAACACCCTGGTCATCCAATAGTTGGTTCTACAGTTAGTTTACAATTTGATTTTTTCCTGTAATGCTGCAGTGCTATTAAAACAAACAGACGTTCACTCTAGGGATGGTTGCACTTCATTTGTGAACAAAGTGATTCCCATGTGGATCACAACAAGGTATATTCTCTGTCATAACTTGAAACTCAAGCAAATCCAACTGATGAAAAATTGAATTGAATAACTGAAACAGAATTTGACCTACATGTTCCCAATATTAAGTTTTAGGAAGCATTTATGATCCATGCAAATGAAGACAACTCATGTATATTAATGCAATGCTATTCTAATTATCTTTGCATATGGTACAGTAAATATTGATGCTATTAGTAAAGTTAAAGCAAGATGGAATTGAATATTCATAATTTAGCTCACAGTACATTACAGATGTTTTACACTGAAAATTAATTGTGTGAAGTTATATATAACTTTGATAAGCTTTAATTTGGCTGTATTTTTATCTACAGTATGCTTATTCTGTCCTTGGTTATCACCTTCTGGCAAAAGAAAAATGTCATCTATGAGGTTTTCCATAAAAAAACCCAAGAAGGTAGCCAGAATGATAAATGAAAAGAACTTAAATTGTTCTAATACAGAAGATTACCACATTAATATTAAAAACTTTTTAGTTGCTTCACCACTGGAATGAAAAAATAATACTTGAATGCTTCAACTCTATCATAGTTGATTTTTCCTGCCCACTGGTTTAGCATGATCACTGTTTTGCAACTTGTTTTCATTCTTAGTATCTTCCTCCTCTTTTTTTGAACCTTCCAAATGTCAAGAATTGCAACTGAAAGATCCTGTGCAGAGTCCCAAACCTTTGCCTGAACTTCTGTCCTTATGCATCTGAGGTATCACCTCTTGAATATCTGATATTTAGTCTTTCTATGGATGTAGAAGTACCTCCTTTCGAATTTCTATTTATTGTCTCATTTCTTTTAAATTATTGTCATTCCCAGGGCTGCATTTAGACTCCTGGTTTACTTCTGTCTCATCTTCACTCTGACAAATAGCTCTTGTCTTCTTCAGTTCAACTTCAACAAGCTATCATTGCTCTCTCTTCTCTTTTCAATGTTTTTCTTCTTTCAATTCTCTTCTCAATCCTTCTTATTTTCTGGGTTAGTGAAAAACAATTATAAGTCTAAAAATACTTTTAGAAGTGCATTCACTTATCTTGAAATTAATTAATTCCACTCCCTTTCCACCACTGTTCATTTTCCTTGGAACACAAGCAAGAAAGTCCGAGAAGTCTTCATGGGCTCTCATTTCTTTTGCTTTGGTGGGTGGCCCCATGCAGTTGCTGCAAGGCTTGTGTTTATTTTTTTTTCTCTTGAAGAAGCAGTTTTATATAGAAAAGCCATGTCTTAGCTTGATCTGTTCTCTAGAGATAAGTGTCCTGAGGTTTCTTCTTTTTGGCATTTGTTTGTTTTCTTCCTGCTCTAGACAAGACGTGCTTGGAAACATATATTAATATAGCTGCAATGGAAATTCAGGTCTTTTGAGCTCCTGTATAACTCATTTTGCTTTCAAGATCAACTACTAACTGGTTCATATATTGTAACTACATAAATTCATTATATGCACTCAAAATTGAATATATATAAATTAATATAAACTAAGGGAATGAAGGATCTGCTGTTTGAATGCTAGTCCTTTTCATTCTTCAGGCAGAGGTACTTTGCCAACAAACAATAAATGGAAAGGAATTAAAATATAAATTAAAAGTTACAAACAGTCTTCAGGGAAACCCTCAAGTATACCTTAAATTACATTGATTAAGGCATATTTCAGTTTAAGATAAATAAATTAAGCATAACTCCAATTCAGCAGGGTATAAAGCTCACAGATATATGACCAGAGTACATTTAACAAAAGTTTATCGCTAAGTGTTCCTCAGTTTTGCACATCAAGCCCCCAGGTTCAGTTTCTGGATGGCTGATTGCATTATCTGTGCCTAGCACAAAAGTACTGACCTGAAATTCTTGTTTAAGTGACCATCTAAGAATCCTTTTTTAAAATGAATCACAAGCATGGACAGGATCCTTTTCTCTAGGGTAACAAAAATTATGCTGTCATAATTACAAATTCTTAATTTTAAAATAGTTTCCTGCTAAATTTGAAACACATATTTAAAGAAATAATATAAGAGTCCTATGAATTAATTCACAGGTAACCTTGAATCATCAGGCGCTGCAAAAATATTTTCAATTGCATGAGGTAATGATGAGGAGGATACAGGTGGAAGAGACTGAAAATGTAGCTTTTTTTTTTTCTTAAACACATTAATTTTTAAAGTTTATTTTTCTAGTTCATCTAGCAGAACCATAAATACTTCTATTTAGTGAATTTTTGCCTACCCCTCGTTTAAGAAAAATTTCACTAATAGTCTCACAATCCACATACCACTAACTAGAACACTAGAAAAACCCCCACAACATCAAAATACAAACATCCAACAACAAACTTTCAGAATTATCAGCATTAACACCTGGGTAGCACTCAGTTTAGAAAAATGTAAAATCAAATTATCAAATATATGACATAGTAAAATAACATTGATACCTTTGCAGTCTTAGACATGCTATTAAAATTATAAGCATGGATGGTGTTGTGAGGTAGTAAATGATTTTTCTGGTGTTCTTGACCTTCACAGAGCTGCAGCTGAATTAACAGAATGAGATTGTTTGAGTGCCCAGGATGCTGATTATAGGTTATCCATGTATGATATACAGTTTCTCTAAACATCTTCAAATCACTTTTTGCTCAGCTATACTCAATTTTTCTAGAAAGCAGAATGTTTGCAACTCTCAAGCTGCATTTGAATTATTGTAGTTTAATTTTTTTTATCACTAATTTGAATCTGATTTTTTTTATTCCAGTCACAGTCTCATCTCTGAGGGACTGTGATAGCTCCCTGAATTTGTAATATACTTCAATTTCAAATTAAATTTTTTGGATATATCTTCATTTTGTATTCTGGGTTCAATCTATGTTTATGTTTTTAATTTCTAAGGAAAAAGATCCTTCTCCAGCTAAAACACTGAATTTTTTGGCAAGAAAAATGCTTTCTTTTGCAACAAGTGCTCATAATTATGACAGGGTTCTAGGTTATGAATCTCCAGTGGAGAAATAAAACACTTTAACTCTGTGTTTCCTTTGGCTGGATTAACCAGGCCTTGATCTCTCCTCTGAGAGCTTCTGGCTAGGGTCAAATAATGTAGTCTGTTTTCTTTTTCTTTCTTTCCTTTCCAACATTGTGGAGGAGTGCATTAAGTTACTCACACTACTCACTCCTTGCCAGCTGCTAGTATAAAATGGTATTGTCCTCTAAGGAGACTTGTTCTACATGTGTTTTTCCAAAGATCAGTATAAATTCTTCCCCTCTCTTAGAGTTCTTTTTCAGTCTTAGAGTAGTTCTGTGTGGCCGCGGTTATTCTGCCCCTCATGCGCTCACATCTTTCAAAGCAGGCAATGCAGACAGCGCCAGCTCTCCACCCTTTGAGTTCATTCCCTGCTATTTCTCACAGGACTGCAGAGCAGTTCTCCCTCAAGTCCCTGGATTTCCATCCAAAAGCCGATGATCAGCCCTGCAGCAGAGCACGCTGAGCTGCTCAGCTGTGCTCCCTGCAAAGCCCCGTTGGCAGCGCTGCTCCGTCCCCCTGCTGAAACATGCCATGCACTTGTGAGATTGTGAAGTGTCGTGAAATTAGATACAGCAATTCAAACACCTGCAATATCCTTTCCGTTCTAATGCGTTTCACTTCCTACCTTTTAGGTTAAGATGTGTATTTTTCTCTTGCCTTCTCCGGGTCTGTATGCATCTATGTGCTTCCTGTACACTCATGGTAAAGCAAATGAACTTTGCAAACAGACAGACCCAAGTCTAATTAGGGACTAATGTAAAAAAAATTAAATCAAATATTTGATTCTGTAGTGGCTATCTGGTCATTATACACAGTTTAAAGGGGACTATTTGTCCCCTTTGTGGTAAATTGGATTTTCAAGCATTTCACTTAAAGAAACTGGCATTTTTTCCCAAAGTCATTTTGCAGATCAGCTAAATGTGCACAATGAACCCCTTTAGGTCTGAAGCAGTCAGAAGAGAATTGTAGTAAAAACTTGTATTTCTATTTAGCCACAAACATACTAATTGTTAAATGCAACAATAATGGAGAGGTCAACAAATAATAGGTGCACAAAATAAAGTTCTTCGTCATGGTTTCTCTATAGAAAAAAATCTTATCTCTTCCTTCACATTCTCCCAAGGAAATAGTATTGAGTATACTAAAGTTGCAACATCAATGGAAAAAAATATATTATCCACATACACTAAGAAACTATATTCACAGACAACTTAAACTGCATTAAAAACAAATCCAAAATTACTTTTAAATTTCTTGTTATTCAATATATAGATGTACTCCAGAAGAACTGAATAACCCTAGTTCTTGAGCAGTCCTACAAGTGCCTTTAGAGTGTTTTACATACCTCCAGTTGCATTCCATGGCTAAGGGAGTAAGTGTACATGTTGATCCAACAGTGCTGGACGGGAGGAATCATACTATGAGATTTGCAACTACTGTTTAATTTACTTTGAAAATTAAATTTGATGGAATTTCGTACATCCATTTTAAACTGAAAACTTCATTGGGAGCAGAACACCTCGTATTTTTCATAGATTGCATCTCTTGTTAAGTGTCATGCTGCAAATTTGGATTTATTATGTTTTGGATCAACAACTGTTTAATTATTTTGTGCAAAGAAACTTGCTTAAAATGGAGAAACACAGGATACTGAACAAAGAAAGTAATTTTTCAAACGAGGAAAACAGACCCAAGATTTTGTTTTTAGCTTTTCGCTCAGCCTTTGGGCCACAAATTATTCTGTGATTGTTTATTTAAAGGCCTTTCTGCTCTAGACTACCATTCATGCATAAAAGACTGTGTAAAAACAAGCAAATAAACTAAAAACAAAACCAGAAAAAAAACCTTACAAAAGCAACATAAACATTACAGAAAAAGCTGATCTAAGGAAAATTCACCATCTAAAAAAGATATATATACATATATATATACAGCTGTGAACTCTATTGGGATTTNTATATATATATATAAAAATTCACCATCTAAAAAAGATATATATACATATATATATACAGCTGTGAACTCTGTTGGGATTTACTCATGATTGCCTTTATAGTCAAGAAAGGGCACAAGAGAAATAATGTAGCTAGCACTTCTAAAACTTCATGCACTTCCAAATAGATACACCTGAAAAAAAAAGATGAAAATTGAAACTGCTACATTTGTTTAAAATGAATTGGATTACCTCATAGAAAAATGATAATTGGATTACCAAACATTTAAATCTCAAATTTCCCTCTTTGGGCTGACAGGAGGGAAAGTTCACCTAGAAAACCAGAAAATTTTACAGGTCTTTCTTGATGATAAGGCAACAAAGAGAACTGAAGTGTCAGCTCAGTCTAACAGAAGCAAACTAGTTTATTCCCCTCCATAACACCTGGCAGGAAGCAATGCAGTGTCTATTGATGAGCTGAGTCACTTTACCAAGACTTTTACATATATTACATTTAAAAGACACGTGTTAGATAGAAAATCTTCTCTGTATTGCAGTACCCACACACACACATACACACACAAAAAAAATAATTTCAACTTATTGTTCCACTCATGTCTTATATCACTCATCAAAATAATCCAGAAATTCTTCCCTGGATTTCTTAATTCATCAAATATCATGACAATACATTCAGCCCTTTATCATGATATGCAAAACAAACATATTTCTTTCTTAACAGAAAATAAAATATCCTGATCTTATTCCCATTTTAACTGAATGGAAATAAATTTATTTTAAAATAAATTACTGGAATAATGTTCTTGAAAATATTCATCAGCCACAAGAATATGATTTCTGCCAGCAATGTTTCTTTAACTTGACGCAATGCCAGTGAAATTGCTTAAGTTGTGAAAAGAGAAGAGGCTTTGACTTTTCTTTTTCATTTATTCTCCCCACCCCCCACCTTTTCTGTTTTTTCCTTTTTCTTTTCAGATAGAATACTGCATGACGAAGCCCTGGAAGGGCCTGGGGGAGCAATTATCACCATATTTCTTACATTTGCTCTTTTTTCCTCCCCTGTTTGTTTCACACTGCTCTGCCTCTTTATTTTGTTACTTAAAAAGCTTTCTGGACAGGAAGTACATTGTTTTCCAGGACTGCAAAATGCTTTAATACTGTAGGTACTATTACAACATAAAATTACCATTAAAAATAATGGAATCTTATTTAATAACAGTAATCTGCAGAGGCTGTTGAACTCATGGAGGTATTTAAAGCACTTTGCAAAATGCACAAAATCAAATAAAAGTGAAATTTCTTTCAGCAAAAGTGACTCGTTTTTATATAAATTTTAAAGTGAAGTTTTGTTTGGTTTTAATCTCACAAGGTCTTAATGCCGGTCCGTTCTGACTCCCTAGAATTCTGATATTGAGTCTACAGAGCTTTTCCAAATAAAAAAGAAAGAATTCAGAGTTTGTTTGATGACATTCTTCTGGTAGGAAAACCTTGTCCTTTCTTGCAGATGTTGCATAAAACATGAATGCATTCTTTCCACTTTATCCCATTGAGATCAGACAGAGAGATTTGCCCTGGAGCAGCCCTAGTTCTTCAGATTATTTTGCTTGTTATGCAGGGGGTACATTTCTGTGTTGTTCTTCATGATGCTACTTCACTTTGGCAGGTAGGTGGTATTTCTTTGGATCCAAAAATGCCTCACACAATGCTGCAATGTTTCACACAAAGCAGTATTCAGGAGCCTAATTTAATGCTTGCCACCTTCAAGTGAGTGATTTTTTTTAATAGCTCCGCTCCATGTTTCTTGTGGTTCATGCTGTACTTTTACGAGTCTCCAATGGGTATTTTGGACATATTTTTTATAGTCAGAAAGTTCTGATATCTGGTAGCCTATTCAGTTCAAAAATCATGAGAATGAGGCAGTTTTTTCAACCTACATGTTTGCTACTAAATCACTCAGCTTTTTGTATGAACAGGGCTTTTCTCTCTAGCTATGACAATCTTCAATCTCTCTCTGTTCAGAAATCACATCTCCAGTTTATTTTTAATGTCAACAATAACAGCTATTGATTTTCTCATCATCCAATTTACCACAGTCGACACACCAACAATTCACAGCATAGGTCTCAATTTTCACCTCAAAGCATCACACTTTACTCATGTACATTCATTCACCTGGCCCTCACGGTGGGGAGTGTAGGAAGAATCATCCAATATCTCAGAGTGCTCACCTGGAAGACCCATTTTCTTCATGAAAGAGAGGTATAAGATCTAAAAAATCAAGGAAAGCCTAATCTATAGGTTAACCAAGAATCAAGACCACAGAATTCCTTAGTCAAATGATTTTATGATGTTGTCAGTGAATTTGTTCCGTGTTCCACAAAATAAAACAAACTGTTACTTCCACGTGGTTTCCTATGGCTGCTTCTACCTTTGGTGTAAGATGTAAAGACTATTTTAAGAAAAGACATCAAAAAGAGTCTGGGCCTCCTGCCACTGACCCATTTTGCCTAAACAGCACCATGAGATTGTTTTTGAAACTTAGGAGTGATTACAATCAAAGATCTAGAGAATAAATTCAGGCATGTCCATGTTAAACAGCGGAAATAAACTTTCAAGTCACTCTACCTGTAAACATTTTTTTCCTTTTCTTTTTCTTTTTTTTTTTTAATATAGTTTGGCTCTTTTTCGGAGGTGT
>VXBC01007688.1:3017389-3048398 GCA_013399945.1 Ploceus nigricollis
TTTCTTTTTCTTTTTTTTTTTTTAATATAGTTTGGCTCTTTTTCGGAGGTGTCTAATCCTTTGCAGAGTTACACATTAAAAAAATCCTAGGCTTTTCACTGAATTCTGGGTTTTACCCTAGAGTCAAATACCTTCTGAAGCTAAATTTAGCAATCCTTCACTTGTGTCCCCAGAGTCCCAAATGGGATCTAATCCAAAGGCCTTGATAAGATAAAAGCATAAAATCTGTCTTCTAAAAACCACATATTACCATTTTCTCTTCTTATATTATATAACTACAGCTCTCACAGCCAGGGCATTCTAGCCAAAAACTAATAAAGTTAGTTAGGCTGCCTTCCTTGTGAAGATCTTTTAAACCCCACTGGAAATTATAGTAATCTGAACAGTAATGATAGTTCATATGAAATACATCAGTGTTACCTTGTCAGTGAGAAAGCTTCATAAAAATATCTGATGGCTGTATTTATGAAGAAAATATATATTTTCCTAAAGATTTTCTACCAGTCTTCAAAGTTGATTATACATTCTTTCCATGAAAAAAATCAAGTTGTTTTTTATCTATAGGGTTAGATCCAGATAATGAATAAAAAAAAAATCAAGGCAAAAAATCCACAATAAAAGAAATTAGGTAATAATAAAAAAGAAAAAAGAAGAGAACTAGTATTACACTGAAACATTAGAAACTAATGAATTATTTCACAGCAGGCTAGCTGAGCACAGAAAAAAATAAAGCTTAGTATCTATCCATTAGAATTTTACTTTTGTTGTGCCCTGCAAGGTTGGTTGTTTCTCTCAGTGGCCAAACACAAAAGAGAAGGTGTTCTAAACATAGTTATCTTAATTTGATCATTTTTCCCATCACAAAATTAAAGCCAGATGTATTTGTGTTATCATTAACCAGACAAAGACATCAGGGTTATAAAACTAAAGATACAGTGAGAGTCCTAAAAGTTTCTAGGTAGATGTGTATAGCTGAGAGTTAAGAAAAAATACCAATTTTAAGTGAAAGTTTCTGCTTTTGTAGTGTATCTGTTCCTGTGGTTTATTAAAGAATCAAAGCTTTCACTTATAACTTTTTTGAAAATCTCTTTGGAAGCTACTTGAGGACAGAAAAAGGGCAGATGTGAAAAATAAGGGGAGAAACATTACTAGGAAAGATTGTACAAGCCATTGCTTGCTAACAGGTTAAATGATCATGTTACTTATTTTGTGTGTTGATAAAATGTAGTCACACAGATCTTTACTAATCTAAAAAGCAATCCATAAATGACACAGGAAAAAACCCAACATCTTTAATTTTGTGTGTAAACCTTCCTCTCAACAGGTTATTGCGTTTGAAAAGGATTACAAAATCAGAGCAGTTGGGGAAAACAACTAAGGAAAGAATAAAAGGGACAAATGTAACCAAGTGTAACCCAGCTCAACAAAATTCACAGTAGAGTGCAGAAAAATTTAGATAGGGTAACCTCTACCTCACAAGGAATTATTTTTCAAAATTTTAGCAGGTTGCTGAATTTTCCAGTTTTAGAAAAATATGTGAAAAATTAGTTATATACCACCTAAAAATTCAAACCGAGAAAAGTGGGGAAGAAATTGCTCACAGAGTAGTTATTAGTACCTCACTGACAAATGATAACTATCCTAATAAGGGCAGAATATAACTTTCAAATATTTTTACTAAACTGAGAAAGAAGGGGTGTCTACCCTTTGAAAACCAGGTTAAAATTTTATAGTTTCTTTTTTTAATATTAGTGATGACTCAACTGATCCTCTGCCAAGCCAAAATTGAAACTCAAAGAAAAAACAAAGCACCAAAAAACAAAGCACCAAATAAAACCCAACCAAACATAAATAAAAACAAACAAAAATACAACCTGTGGAAAAGAACACAGTAACACAGGAGTGGAGGAAGGGGAAACAAGTTCAAGATTAACATCACTATCACATTTCACCAAAATTACCTCTCAAAAATGGAATGAAGCAACAAGTACCAGAAGAACTACTGGCCTGCTTGGCACTAGTTATGTAGCAGCCAGTTCAGATATATGACTATTTCTGCTAACATGTTTCTAAAAAATGTAGAAAAACTGAGAAGAGTCCAGAGAAGAGCTGTATGGGATAAAACACATCTATAAAATATAGGACATTGAAAGATTTGGATATTCCCTGTTGAGGAAAATGGGAACATAAAGTTAGCTAAATTCCTAATTAAAAACACCCCTGTGGTTTGATAAACTAAAAAAAACCCCTAACAACAGATAGAAATAAATACTGAGATCAACTCAGACATTGTAGAGACACTTTTACTGTAAGTGCTTAATGAGAAAGAATAAACTTTTATTAAATCTGTTTCAGAAGGTCTATGAAAACATCATTCTGCCTCCCAGCTGGGGAAATCTTGATTCTCCCTAAAAGTTCTAAACGTAAAACTCTATTTTTGATTTAGTGAATTGGGAGATAAGTGAGTTTAACACCCCATGTTGTTGGAAGCCTCATAAATGAGAAGAGATAATGAGGCTTAGTTTTTATGCAAAAACCTAGAAAGAAATGAGTTTACATCTATCTAGTGTCAAGAAAGCTTACAGACCCCAAGCAACTACTGTGGAAAACTGAATTTTCTAGGCTTTTCACAACCAAGCATATGTTTCTGAAGGCTTCAGCATGAGCATATGTGGTGTGTTACATGACAAGTTGAATATATTTAACTCAGCCAGCAATTATCAATTAAAGCTATTTCACATTGGTAGCATAAAAACCCATCTATGATCTAAGCAAACAATATTGTTAACAAGTATTAGCTTTTAATTATAATCCAAGTTTTACAAAGGGGGAAGAACTCTTTCCTGGAGATCAAACATTTCTTGATATAACAAGATTTAGTTGTGTTCATTGTCCTAGTAAATGGAGGAATAAATCTGAAAGAAGTGAACAGCTGCTTTAGATTAATGAGACCTGATCATGACTTTTTTGAAAGTCAGTCACTTTTGAACCTATGGGTGACAGCAGTTTTATATATGAACATATATAAAAACTAAGTCAAATTCAGAAGCTGGTTTCTACCAAATGAGGAATGGCTTTACACAGCTTCAGTTGCTTAACAGGGTGAACATTTACTTTTTTTCCAGAAGAAAGTGCCTTTGAATCATGAAAGCTGCTGATAAAAGGGATGAGAGATGACATACTTGCAATCTTCCAGCCTTCTGCTTTCTTATCCTGTTGAGTGCTAGTCCACATGACAGGTCTACAGGAATTTGCATTGGTCACTTTCAAAATAATTACATAAAAGCTTTGGGCATGAGCTGGGAGGAAACTAGCAAGTCAGTAAATGAAAAAGCAGCTTTTATGTGGTATCTGTCTGCATTAAAGTCAGAAAACTGTAACACCTGTGGCCTAAAGACCAAGTACAGACAAATATCAAGCTTTGCACTAGTCACCATGCCCTCTGCAACTGTTGTAAAAGAGAGGTTATCAACATGAGATACAAGTTAATGAGGATTTTTTTGGTTACCTACCATGTAATATCTGACAGACAGAAAGCACTGATGTTAAACAGAGTACAGATTGATCTGTCAAGATCATATGAGATTAAATTTAATATATTTTCATTCCACATAACATTTCAATGCTTCAGTAAAAGACAGTGATAAAGTATTTGGATATTTTCTGGTTAAATTTTATTTTTACATTGGAATTTTTTCTCTGGACTTTTTATATGGGCACATTTGACTTCATGCTTTATGAACATTCCATCTGTAATCTCTCAATTGTTTTGCTAGACAGCATTTATGAGTCCACAGTCTGTAATCTAACATTTTAAATCCTATTGTCATCAATTAGCGTGCAGCTTTTCAGGAGCGTGATTACAGAATAGTATACAATCAAAACTAATATTTCATTTGGAAGGGACCTCCAACAATCATCCAGTCCGACTGCCTGAGCACTTCAGGGCTGACCAAAAACTGAAAAAAATTATCAGGGTCTTTGTTCAAACGCCTCCAAAACACTGACAAGCTCAGGGAATGAACCACCTCTCTAGGAAACATATTCCAGTATTTGACCACGCTCTCAGTAAAGAAATGCTTTTTAATGGCCAGTCTAAACCTCCCTGGACACAGATTTGAATCATTCCCATACATCCTACCAGTGGATACCCAGGAGAAGTGCTCAGCACCTCCTTTGCCACTTTTCCTCCTCAGGAAGCTGCAGAGAGCAGTGAGGTCATCCCTCAGACTCTACTTCTCTCCAAGCTGGAGAGATACAGAGTCCTTAGTTCTTCCTCCCAGGACATGCCTGCCAGCCCTGTCACCAACTTTGTTTCCTTCTCTGGACATATCAAAGGACCTTCACATCCTTCTTGACGTGTGGGCCCCAGAACTGCATACAGCACCCAGGGTGAGCCCCCCCAAGGCTGGATGCAGGGGGACAGTCACCTCTGTTGGTTGTCTGCTCATGCTGAGCTCGGGGCACCTCAGAGTGGGGTTTTTCCCTCTGGGTTCCCTCCACACTGAGACCAGCACCCCCATATCCCTCTCTGCAGGGCTGCCCTCCAGCCACTCCTCTACCAATTTTATTCATTCCCAGGGTTTCTCTGTCCCAGGTGCACAATCCATCATTTGGACTTCTTATATTTCATGCTACTGATGGTGCCCACTGCTGCAATCTAAAGCTGTTAACTGAGTACCAAATTCAGTATTTCTCAAAATGAAATGTGAGACATTAAGGTGGCTATTAGTTTGTACAGTTTTACAGAACTCATTATAGCTAAAAGGGTTCTTAACTCTAAATATTAACTAGGGATTCCAACCTAAAGTTAAAGCAGCTTGAAATTGGTGGGGTGAAGAAAGACAAAAAGGAAGAGGGTAGGAAAGACAAGAAGACAAAAAAAAAAAAAAAGAGAAAGGTCTGAAATAGCTTTCAGTTTTTTCAATTCTTTTTTTTTTCCCTCTTCTAGCTTTTTCATGTTACAACTCAGCAACAAAGGTTTTAAGTATGTGGACAAAAAGATGTTATCTTTGCATGTTCTTTGGATGTCATTCTGCCTTTTTTAAAACCAGCATATGTGCATTTAAACATTCCTCTACTTCTTCTTTCTTTCATCTCAAAGATATGCCTTTATTTTCAAAGGTTCATAAAATGCTTTGATACGCTACATAGGCTAAACTACTCAGCTTTATACATGCATATTTCCTTGGAGAACCTTCAGCATATTTGCTGATATTAAACATTTCCTTTTTAAAACAGAAATATCTAGGCAAATGGCAATCCTCTGTACTGTTTTTATTTAGTGGAAACTTTTATGAAATTTGAAGAGTTTTAAGGAAAACAGGAAATCTGTCACTTTGCTCATGTGACTAATAGCTTTTAAAATAGAGCTCGATTAATTTTGTGACTATGGAATAATTTGAAAGGGTAGCTAAATTTTTAAATAGAAAACACTTTCTCATTTTTCAAGTAGAATAAGTAAGTAGTTTAGCTGATATTGTTATGAGGATAAAAATGTGTTAGTTACTTCCTGGGATATTTGAACTCTGCAGCAAACACCAAAGGAAAATTTAATTTTCATTAAACTGTCAGAAATTCAAAGTGTATTTCAAAAGTAATTAAACACAACAACCAAACTTACTAGGTCAGGTGTGGAGTCACAAAGTTCTAAATCCTATGCATTCAAAATTTCTTCTGAATCAAAGCAGAATCATGAGGATTTTTTCCCATGCAGTACAATGAGAGTGGTTGCATGAACTAAATGTGCAGTGGCACTAATTAAAGGGTTGCCCTGCTCTATTTCCTTAGAGCAGTAGACCAGATAGTCCTGTAGGAAGAAACATTTACATGTTTATGCACCATACCCTATTTCATTTGACTTTTCCATGCCTGAAAACCCCTTGATGAATTCAGCCAATTAAAAAGTATGATTTTAGTATTCATGTCAGAAATAGCCTAATTTAATAATCCCTATGTTCTGTTCACTGGATAGTGAAACTGAAACTAGTGTCTGGTTCAGTGGGTGAATTCAGTGTGGCTCACTATTGCACTTGCTTATACATAATCCATAGCATTTCATAAGACTACAAGAAAACTATTTTTAGTGCACTATAGGCCTAGTTATAACAATAGAAATATTGCATATTTCTTGCAAGAGTTTAGTTCAGTGTTTGGGAGTGCCACCTTTGTTCTCGGAGTGAGGCAGAGAATACCGAGCTATAAAGCCTGGTAAGCTATTGGGCAAAAATGGATATGGGATGAACTTCACCTTGTATCAACCAGTCAGCTAAATCTGTCAGTGTGCTTGTTATTCCTCCAGAAAACCCACAGGATTTGCATGTGAAAATACAGAATATCTCCAATTATTAGCGCTTAGGCTAAATAAAATTCAACAACATATGCTTACGTAAGAAAATGAAAGAGAAAAAAAAAACACAGGCAAAGTCTTAAAGAACAATTGTACTGCTGTGGACCTGTTATACACTAAAAACTATGGCAGCTCTCAAAGTGCTTTATGAAAAAATTCTTCAAGACTGCATCTCACCTAATTAGAAGAAAAGGAATCTTCCTATAAATGCTGCTTGTGTATTTATGTTCATAGTATTGCAAACACACATTTCAGGAAATGTTATTTAACAACTTCAACATTAACTATTCAGTGAGCTTTCAACAGTAAAGGTACAATTGCCAGAGTAACTAGAAACATTTCAAGAGACACTCAGTTCTCAAACCAAAAGGTGTTGGTTCTTTTTAAGGACAGTGTCTTAAAAGCTAATCTTTAAACAAGTATAATCTGAAATTTGAATGAAATTTGAGTCCCAGAAATAAAATTATTGCAACTTTGATTGAGATGTTTCAGGGTAACATGCAAATTATAGTGATTTATCCACTATAAGTGTTTTCCTTCTGTCTTCAACTCATCAGAATAGAGCCATAAAGGACTCCTATGCCATGTGGGTGTCCTAACTGAGTAAAGTAGTATTGTAGGAATCTGCATGGAGCACTATGGCCTCCATCCATTTAAATTTGTATGGCAATTAACAGATTATTATTTAGCAGGGCAAATTTTTTGTGTACAGTGCAAATAAACCATCAAGCATCAATGCTTCTGTGCCTCAAGTATTGTATGCCTAACATAGTCCAGTTAGGACAAAATATCATTTTTGAGCAATAATGGGCACCAAATCACAATGTTTAATATTACATAGTTTCCAATAATTTTGTAAAATGTGTCAAAGTCAAAAAATGTTTTCCATTGTTTAACAAGATTTCTAAGAAGCGAGACAATTCTTTTTCTGGGATAGATTTGCAATGTATAACACAGGTCAATTTCTGCAACTTGGTGCTTATTATACAGATTCTGTTTAATAGGATTATCTATTTCTCTACTAACTCTCATGATATATGATCTACACTACTCAGACTCACATTATGCTAAGTTCGTGTTCTGGAAACACCAGGAGAGAAGTTTTTCTCTGCAAACCAACAGATGTTGATGTTATGTTATGTTACAAAACACCATGATACCCTTGTGTTACCAAAATGTAACTATTCTGCCACAAAGAACTCTTTCATAAATCAGCACTATTTTTTTTTTATTTCCCCTTTATACTATTGTATATCCTCAGCAGTTTGAGTAGAAAAATCTGTTATGGTAGAGTCACCAGAAAGAAATAAATACAGGCTGCAATTAAAGTCCAGGTCTGTTTTGTGTGTCTGTGAGGCAAAACTATTCCCTCTCTTCAATGCTGAAGCTACAGTAAACAGTAATGAAATGTTTCAGAATTCAAAGCTTGAATAAGATGCACGCTTCCTTGTCTATATTTAAAAGATGAGAGTCCTTGATGTACAAGATTCTATGGTTGTATCTGAGCATTTTTAAAGCCTGTAAAAAATCTAGTGGAAATTCAGAATATGGAGTGTGATCTCTGAGAAACTGAAATCTTAAGCAAGTAAAAAATTTAGCAGTACAAGAATAATACATTAAAATATCTTATAATGGTTTGGTTTTAAAGCTCAAATACACCATTTGAGAGAATTTAATTTTCAGTCTTTAGTTGACCAGTATCTCTTCCCTTTTCTACAAAAAATTTCTTTTCTGAAGTTATTCATTGTAATTAGTTAGTATAAAAAGCTCAATACTTCTGAAAACACAAAATTATTAATATACTGTGATCCCAAGAGTAATACAGTATTTTAAGAAAATTTGAGCTCTGTTGAATGATCTTTTGAAGCACAGTAGATAATTTTGCTTAAATAACTGAAATTTGAAAACAGAGCCTTTGAGATGCATTAAGAAGTGACTCACTGTTGGGAGCCAAAGTTGCAAATAATATCTTTGAGAAACAAATAAATGAGTCACTTGTGAAACAGGGAGTAGATGATTTTCTTAATCAAAGCACTGATTGACAAAAGAAAGTGGAAATAATACTCTGGAAGTCAAACATCTGTACAGTATATATATGTATATGTAAAGTGGGTTTATACATCAGTTAAATAACTGAAATCTTCACATCCTGTCCTTGAACTACTACAGGAGAATCCATTTCAATTATAAAATTAGTTCTGCCTGCAAAAATGGCACTCTTTAAAACATTTTAATTCAAGTGTAGTCTACTGGAAACAGGGCAATATAATCAAGCATTATTGCAAAGAGGAACAAGAGAGTTGTCGCCCAATTGGGCACAAAAAAAATCTGCATTCCAGTCCTACTTAGGTTGCCCTCTGGAAAACTATCAAGCTTCAGGGCTCTACAACACTTGTAATACCAAATGCTTTTACTTGAGTTGTCATATTTTTCTTTACACAAATATAAAAAAACCGACTTCCCCAAACAAGCAAACAAGCTATAATTGTCTCAAATCTGTTGTAACTACCATGCTCCTCAGTACAGGAACCCAGTCCTTTTAACCAGAAAGAATCAAAACATTAGAAATTGGGCTGGTTCTTTTTTTTTTTTTTTTAATTAAATTCTGAATTCTGTGTGAGACTAACAAAAATTTGCTCAAGTTGAATGGTAAAAGAAGTACTTAAAGTATTTAATGGTCTGCAACGTCTCTAATTTTGTCTAAAATAATGAATATATAAACCAATGAAATATAATTCAGAATGTAAAGAAAATATTTTTAAACAACATTTATTTTTTGTGAAGTTTCATTTTGAAACAGATGTATTATTTTTGGTACTGTGAAACTGTTTGAATCCAGTTTGTTCTAGTTATCAAAAACCTTGAAAAGCATCGAAGACACAAAATCATAACACCTTGCCTTTTTTCCTAAACAATTTTTATGAACGTGAAGATCAACATAGATAGACAGATGAAAGTATTTAGGAGGGGATAGTTAGAAATTTGAAAAAAAGTCAAATTTTCAGATTCTTTATGACAAATATAAGAATTTCTGTATCACAGCATAATTAAGACATCTGCACATAATCTAATTTACCTGCCTACCAAGAGATGGCTTCAGGAAATCAAACACTATCCCAAATATAAATAACTTAAACCCCTCAGACATTAGTCTTAATTAGATAAAACCCCCTTCAGCTTTACTTACATAGGTGATGATACAAATTTCACATAATCTCTGTTTATGTAAGGAAAAAGCTCTAAATCCACACAATCAAGTATGTGTGGCACTCACATTCTCTGAATAGAGAGAAATACTTTTCCCTCTCAGGATTTTTCCTGGAGAAACACAGAAGCAGAGATAAGAATTGTTTTCTCTTCTTCTCTCTGTGCCTCTTCAGGAAAAATCCTGAGAGGGAGAATTATGTTCCTCTATTCAGAGAATGTGAATGCCACAAGTATGCTATTCAATCAAGCTGACAAGAAACTCCCTAGGACCATTGGCTATTTCTTTGTAGCTCATGTGTTGGACGGCTCTCTGCTCCTTCCTCTATCTGAAGCAGAGCCTCTGAGGATTTAAATGTTCCCAAAATTCTCCTGTGAGTATTCTTTCCTGTTCAAATTCTCTGTTGTGTACATTTCTCTTTACTGAGGGGCCGAAATCTGCATATGACTTTTACCATTGTAACACCTATTCTGGCATCTGCCCTGTAACAATACTATTCATGTGACAATCCACATTACTTCCTTTTCATATTGTTAAGAAGATTAGAGAAAACCATTGCAACGAAGGCATAAGTCAGCTCCAACTTGCAAGAACTCAGGGTCTATATAGAGACCAGAAGAAAATAAATTAAGTCACTAGGTGTGGTAGTTTGTTATGTTAAAGTTGTTTATTGTTTGTTTCTTAATAGTTTATTGTTAAGTAAGTTATAATGGTTTGTTCCATGTACCCCGTCTCTGTTATCCCAATGGTTCAGTCCTAAGTTGTTTGTCACCTCATTTTCCCGCCAAGTGGTTGTCAATCCTCATGTCAGTCTCCCCAGTTCCTCCCTTGTTACCTTATATGCCCCTGTCAATCCCCTTTGTACCACCCTCAGCCCCTGTCTGTCAAGAAGTCCACACCCTTATTGTTCCAGAACTTTCCATGTCTGTTTCCCCTTTGTTAATAACTGATTGGTCAATGAAGCCTATTCCCTCCCCTGCATAATCCCTATTAGTTGATTCCAACCTCCTACTCCTCCCTCCGCCTGATCTTACTGGTTGTTGCCTGTGTACTCCCCCCTGTATCCTCCCCCGTATATAAGATGTTACCAGCATAGAATCACTTGTCGCTTGTCGCTGACTCCTCCGGGTAATGAACTGCCTTGGAACCCACACAAGTGATCCGTCTCTGCTTCTTTCGTCTTGGATCCTCGTTCTGCCTCTCTGCCTGCGTCACAGCTTGTAGTGGGGAGCTGATTTTCCCCTGCCGAGGCTGCTGCACAGCAAAACCTCCGCAGACCAGGAGACGGTCTTCCCTGCTCCTGCCTTGTGGCTGTGGGACTGAGCTAGCCCTCCAGCGACCACTCTGTGGCCACAGAAACAGAGAGTGCCGGAACAACTAGGCCTTCAACAATCCACAGTTTCCAGTGATGTGATATTAAAATATAACTTAACACACAGAACAAGGAAAGGGTGACAAGGAAACTTTCCGAGTAAACTTCAAAAAACACAAAAAACTTTCAAAACCACAGCCGCTTGAAAGAATTAACAGATTGAAAGATGGACAAATATAATAGACATTAAGATAATTTTCCTACAATTTCTCATCAGAAACAATTATCTTAGTATACTCTGGTTCCATTTGCACATGATAGCTCTGTGTACAGCTACTACTAATGTTATGAATTAATCTCCGGTTTGAAAATGCAGAAAAACTTACCTTTGTATGAACCCACTCTATACAACAAAACTTACATCCATCAAAGAATGTTAACGCACAAAACAGAAAAGAGTACCTTTGGAGCAGGTTATCTAAACTTTTCCACTCACATTTGTTTAGATCTAGTACTCAAGAAAATTTACACCAATTTTTCAAGAGTAGAATCTTGTGGGAAAGAAAATAAGCCAATTTTATTTGTTTGCACCTTATAAAAATGGTAATTCTACTTTTACAATCTTTGCACTTGTATTTTTCTTGTTATTAAAACATAAGCAAAATCTGACATCTGAGAGTGCTTATGTCTTATAGAAGTCATACTTTATTGTAACTGAATTTCCTATACAGTTTTGTACATATCAATTTAATTAATCACCCATCTGTGCAAAAAGACAGCTAATTCAGTGCCAAACACAAAAAAGCCTTTTTTCTTTCATTCCAGAGGCATGGATTTATTCTCTTTCATCTCCCATGTTACAAATAAGATTTCCCTTCTTGCTTTTATTGTCCGTTTAAGGATTAGGTATTTAAATTAGTTGTTGGAGAATGAGAACATTTCACTATTTTATAAGTTAATGATAACTCATTCAGTGACAATAGTTTAATTTATTGTTTGATGACAGTCTCACTTTTAAAATAGATGAGATACTTATTGATGTTCATAAACACTCTTTGGAATTGATGCCATGCATCATGTCTTTGTAAACCATAGACTAATTAAAAAAATTTACAGTCATTGTGCAGTGTTGGTCTTACTAATTTGATGAACTATGTCAGTAATAGTAGAACAACCACTGACCCATTAATTACTTCAAAAGCCCACATTTGCTGTTTCATTAACATTTGGCTCTACAAAAATGCATACAAATAGGATTAAAAGTGAGATTTACCATTCATTTTGGCAATAATTATGTCTTGCTACAAACATTTGTGCTTTTTATTCATTTAGAGTCAGTCCATGTCAAGTCAACTCAATTTTTATTTCATTAGGGACAAACTAAGGCAAACATTGTTGACCAAGTTGAGACTCAGATTTTCAAAGATCCACAAAATCTAAACTAAAGTGTCCTGAAGTAACACTGATGCTTGTCACCTCAAATGAAGATCAGCTAAGGCATTGGTATGGCAGAGTTTGTAAGGAAAGCAAAAATTGTGTTATGACTAGGCAAACCCAGAGGCATCCTGTTCTGGATTGAATAAAGCCTACCTTTAGATTGATTATGTTTAGTGAATTGACTTGTACTTTCCTCTTGGATCATGAATGGCCGAGCCTTCACTGTTGCAGATTTTGACTTTTTGCTGTTTCATGCTGCACGTTCAATACCTCTCTCAGCAGTTCCAGGGTCAGTGTGATTCTGTGTGAAAATATACAGCGTATATAGAATGTGCATTACAAATACAAAAGCTAAGTTCTTTCATTGTGGATTTTTAAATAAAGACAATTCTACTTGATTATCAGTGTTGAGACTTTTCTGGGTACTCTGCATGCTTCTGCTCAGATCTAATTACATGGACTTTTCTAATACTCTCCAGACTCCTCCAGTTCTCCTGACCTGAAGCAGCTCTCCCTCATAATCATGCTCATCATTTTTTTCTCTTCTAGACATCTTTTCTTTCTCTACAATTCTTCTCTCTTCAGTGCATCATTCAATATTCATATTATTTAGTTCATGAAGAAAATAGTTAACTACCTTTTGAAATTGTTTTCTAAAAAATTAAATCTGCACAAAACAATGCTAAAAAGGTCACAGCAGCTGCCCTTTCAGGTTAGTTTTTAACCCTATGTCACTTTGACAACAGGTGAGGTTCATTCAGACCACACTAGCATGACTTCAGTGAAATCTCTTTTCAGATAAGCCCCTGTGTGTTGTGGGTGGTGGGGTGTAGATACTAGCTCAGCCAGTACCCTGTGGTGAAAGCTATTGAGAACTGGAATAAAGCTACAGTTCAAGCCACGGGTGTTAGAATTGAAATGCAGTATGCAAAACTCAAAGAAAGGTGTACTTGTACTTTGCTCCTGAGGAGGACAGAGAAACCAGCCATTAGACACCCACATAACTCCTCAGTCAGTTAGTAATAGCATTCATTTGCAAACCCTTTATCAAAATGCAGCAAATTTCAATGTAACCTGAATTACATTTTAGGAAATATAGAGTGTTTAGAAGAGAAAATTACCTTCATCACAGCTGAGCTGCAAGTGACCTGCAATTCAGGTAACAGAATTGAAAAAAGACATCATCAATTGCTCTGAAATATTAAATCTTCTTTATTTAAGAGTGCAAAAAACATGTAAAACTTCATGAAATGAGTAAAAAGTTGTACATCTTACAGACATATAGTACAAGCCAGAAAAAGTAGGTACACCTTTGGTAATAGTTGTTTCAACTTTGTAGCAGTGCGGAAATGCACTTTAATTGTAAGGATCTACTGCTGCCTAAGAGGTTATTGTATAATTAACATCTTGGGTGAAATTTAAAATGTCATTAAGTTTCAGGTTCTTCATGAGTATCAAACTCATAAAGTCCTTTTCAGTTCCATTGAAAAACAAAAGCCACATTCAAAATGTTTGAAATATGATACAAAAACAAACAAAAAAACCTTAACACGGAAATCCATTCCCTACCATTCCCTTGAATATTTAACATTGTAAACAACACTCAAAGTTCACATTCACACAAAACACACTTTTTAAAATTCATGTTTTAATTGCCTGTTTTGCTGGATTTCCATTAGAGGATCCTTCTCTCTGAGGTCCTAGTACTTTTCCAAATTGCAACGACAAATACAACAGCATTAGTTTCAGAAAGGCGTGGGTCACCCAGCAATCTACAGACTAGTGAAACACGACATCTTTTCCTTCTTCTTCTCTGTACTACTTGGTGGAACAATTCTGCTTCCAAGAAAAGTATATAAAATATCTATACATATGTTTTGTATTACATTTAGACTTCAAAGTTTTTAAATGTCAAATGCAGTAAGAATTACTATATAAAATTCCTCCAAACTGCTTTTGATTTAATCACTGCGTGCACTCTTCCTGTCCTTGTAAGTCAGTTTCTGACCTAATAAAACCTTCCTAGGTAGGTACGAGACTGGGTGTGGGATTTGAATCTGTCAGTGTCGTTCAGTTTGTTTATAAATTCCTGTTGGTTGCATCAAACCCAAAGTATTTGAGTTGACTTGCCAAGCACAATACCTGACTAAAAGGTCCAACATGTTTCAGAAGTGGCTCCGGCACCTCTGCCTCAGTAGTTTCACCCAATACCAAACTGCATTTTTAACTGAGGGAAGAGTAATTCAGTGACTACAATATTGCACACTGCTGCAACTCACCATCCTATTCTCCTTCACGGGCTTCTTCCTCATAAATAACTTTGTACCTAGAAACTTTGTGGTCTGAGCAGGAGGTTGGCTGATGGGCCTGTGCCTATTCCATGTAATCCCTGCTTAGGCCCATCACACGTCAGTGGGGCTTAATTTCTCCTCCTTAAGAATTCAGGACAGAAAACAGTTTTGTTCTGCTAGCTAGAAACATTTCTTGTAAATATTCACTTATAATTAGCAAATAGTAAATCTTTATTGTTCTTGACTATGAAGACCCCTCTTCTTCCATTTTCCATTTATTACTCATCAAAATTATAGCCCAATATGGAGGTAGAGATATAATTCTATTATCTCCCATATTCAAAACTGGCATTTTTCCAAAACATATGCTCAATAACTGGTATTAAAATGGCATTGCTATGTAATATGAGTTTATTCAGATAGTCAAAAATATCAACATGTCTTTCTAGTTTTAAGTTTCTTTTAGAAAAAAATTTGGCATATAAATGGACCAATAGAAGTTTTTTATTTCTCTTTTCTTTTTCTGAGTCCACACATTTTTTTCCATAATATAATTATTAATCAACTCAACAACATTGCAAATAAAAATTATGCACACTTTAATACTTAATTGTGAGACAACTCTTGAAATACCTCCTTGCAATATTAAAAGGGATTATCATAAATCAAGGTGGATACTATGGAGGACTCTGTTGCAAGCACATGGGGTTAGCAGAGCAGTAGTCTGAAAAGAGTCATTAAATGTATCAGGATGAATGCAAAATGGGAATACTTTCCCTAGATCCTATCCTTGACCCGAAATTAAAATGCTGCTTCCTAAAATATCCAGTGTAATGTGAACCTACATTGTGGAACTATTTGAACCGCTTGAATAGCAAAAAAGACAAATATTCCCATATGACCATTCCCTTGATACCTGCTTCTGCTTTAAGTAGAGTCTATTCAGCCTATCTGTGTAACATCAGTCCAATGAGAGGGAAAAAACAGCTAAATTGCCTGGTTCAGATGTACAGAAGCAGCCCCATACATGGGGTACAATGTTAGTCTGTCTTCTAGCATCTCTTCAGATTTCCTTTATACAGAATAGTATCTATGTATTTCTCTGAAACCTTTAGGAATGTGAAAGAAGACCAAAAGTGTCTGATTATACATTGCACAAACTGTAATTTTTAGCAGACCATTTAGCTCGAAGATTTCATGTGGTTTTATCCCAAAATTAAAATATATTTATCAACATTAATATTAATCTATGTCTAACCCCAAAGTCTTCTCAAATGATGATTTCAATTAGCCACAAAAATCAGGCATAGTAAAATATGTACAGAGACACAAAATCTGTTGTCCCAGCAAAATTTTCTCATTGGTTTATTTCTGTATTTGGATGCAAAAGTGAGGAGATTCTCTGACTCCTTCTCCCTGTAATCTTTCTGCCTTAAGAAGAAAGATGGAAAACATGTATCTTCCCACATGGGAAATAATTGTTTCCTACCTGAAAATACTAGATGAATGTCACTGTAACACAAGCACTTTAAAGTTATTGATCAAGTTTTTCCATATAAAAGGGCAATAAATATAAAATTAAGATGTGCCTTACAATTTCCCACTAGTAGCTGCCCACAGCTTTTTTTGACTCTCAGGAAACCAACTCTCACACAGCTGTTATTTCTCCATTTATTCTCTACATTTTTACAACCTTTTCACTGCAGATTAGTTTCAGTGAAGGTCACACAGTGTCTGACACCCAGAGGAGAAAATGTTATTCACAGAAAATTTCTCTGCTATCAGATGGGGAAATCATACAAATGAAAATTTTGGTATAGGTAAAGTTGAAACAGCCTATCTTGTTGGGGAAAAAACTCAAACAATACAGCAGCTCTGCAGTAGAGACAGCTGTCTGAGACAACCATACTGTCTCTTCCAGAGAATTGTTTCATTTACCTAAAATACTTCCTAGTCAAAATAGTCCCTATAAGTCTGCAGAATTAAACAAATTTATCATTGGAAATAGCAGAAAAAGAGAGAAAACAAATTTCATTCTGATACAACAAGATAAAAACAGCTGTAAATTTTTCAGCAAGATGAGGAAGTAGATGGAGAAAAGCTTTCTCCTATACAGAGATATCTATATCTCCTATATCGATATTCTCCTATATTTATATCCTATATAGAAAAAATTCCTTTTCATACAGAAGAAATTCCAAATTTGTGTAGACACAAATGAATGACAGATGTATGCTATTAAAGAAAAAGAAATTTGGTCTAGGTTACGTGATGGGTTGATGTGATTTATTCCTGCTCACCAAAAATTTAATTAATGCAAAACCAGGACAGATTACTAAAGGCAAGTAGCAAGGTTTGAGGTACAGACGAATGCTATTCACGTACACAATATGGCCTCTCTTCATGTTTATGCTCAGTGATAAATGGAACTCTTTAAAACAGCAATGAACAAGAAAAACATGACTTGAAATAAATGCTATGTTAATAACTGGGTTTCATGGCAGCAGGCCCAAAGGCAAAGCCCTCTAGACCTTTATAATGTTGCATACCTTGGGCATCCTGTGATTTAAATGTAAATTAGGTTAAAAAATAAACTAAATAAGTCATACTTGTCCAAAATTTATGTTAAATAGCCAATGTTATAGTCAACATCCCCAAATCAGAGTGAGTACTACACAAAACTTTTGTGATAGTACCTTACATTAAAATATTGCAATTTTCTTCAGAGTAGCATTTTAATAAATATGATCCAGAAGACAGAGTGCTTTAGAGGGAATTAGGGAGACATGATTAATGATAGATAGGACAGTCATTTAGTTACTCTGCAGAGGAGGCTGAAAAAACATGGAATCAATTTCTGATTTAATTGGACGAAGCCAGAATCCAAGTGCCTAACTCATGCCTTTCCACTAGCTAATTTTACATCTTATGCTGAGTCTTCCTCCTAAAGGTGCAAGAAGGCATGCTGCTTACCATTGCTTTTGTCATGTACATGATGTATTTAAAAAAGATCAGTGAATAAATAATAGGTTGAAATGTCCATGAATGCGCTTGGAAGTTAATGCTCTGCTGATTTTTAAAGGTTTTCAAAATGTTCTATGGCACAATTTTAAAGGCAGAATTAAGAATTGATTTTTCTTATGTTTTAGCCCATTTCAATGGGTATAGTCACTTTTAGTTTCATTGTACCAAGGAAACTTCACACCATTACACATTCTGGTGCTGGAGGTCAGTGTTCATTTGCTTTCCTCATCTAATAAGACCTTCCATCTTCAAGTTACAAAGAAACTTCACTGGCCCCGAGGAAAAAACCCAAGGAGATTAAAAAATACTTCCTACAGGATGGCTATCTTCCTTGATTATCTAAACCAGACAGTTTTGTTTAATTTCCAGCATCATTAATTCTTTAGAACATGTAAGACAGCGTCCCAAGGGAAAATTACTCATAACACTATAAATTGCAAAGGACTTTTCATAGGCTTTTTAGTTTTTAGAAGTAGGAAAATAATATATTTATTTATTTTTTAACTCAGCTTACCACAGCTGTAGAAATAGACAAAATGTGCAAACCACAGAGGACCAACTAAAAAGGTGAAAACATATAATGGGTAGACACAAGGAATTATCACTTAACAATTCAAGGATGATGCAGCAGAGATGGGAAAAGAACTGCTCCCGTTGGCATTTTGCAAGTTTAAATAAAGCCCTGGTTTAATAAATAAAACATGCTTAAAAACAGTAAGATGGCAACACAAATGAAGTCATGACTGGGATATTCACAACTTTTCAATCAGATTTATGCTAAGGTCAGAAGTCAAGCAATAAGGAATGTCACTTTCTGTTGCGAAAGGTTTTTTTCATTTTATTATAAACCTCTTTATTAGAAAATGGGTTTATTAATGTAACTTTAGTACAAGACCACAGAAAGAAAGGAAAATAGCAACCCACTGTATATTTTCCTCTTTTACAGCTATAGGTGCTTCAGAAATGATTTTTCAAAAGTATTTGAGTCCTTGTAGCATAGTAAATACTGATTGTAGGCTTGTAAATACTGGCTGTAGGCTTATTGAACTAGCAACATCGGCCTCAGGCCATCTCTGACTTTGGGCATGTGTTGGCCTGTCTGGAGTGGTGATTTGGCCCGGAGGAGCAAACATGCAGGTGGCTTTAACTTCAGAGAAGTGTGTAGCATAACACCTGCTGTTATATCTGGGGTTTGAGGAGATGATTAGTAATAACAATTAGTTGTTATGTGTAGAATAACAGTCCCTGGCTGCAGCAGGAGTGCAATGTGTGCCAGGACAGGCACACGATTGTAGCAGGAGCCTTGAACCATCATAGGAGGCTACCAGAGGCACCAGAGCTATAAACTCACCAGTGCTAGTTCCCTGGTTAGCAAAGAAATGCAGCTCTGGGAAATGAGCAAAGGCAGTGTTTGGGACAGCAAAGAGAAGAAAGTATGGGACACATTTCATGGATAGCAAATATGGATACAATGTGGAGCTGTGAACCAGGGAAGAAAGACAAAGATGTGGAGTGTGCTAGCAACACGCTAGAAACAACTTCCACTGGGCTCTCACATATGGATGAGGACATCATCAACATCATACTCCTGGCAAAGAACTTGGTATGCTGCTGACTTCTCCACTGGCAGCCCAAAGCCATCAATCTCAGGGTTGGGAGATGAGTGGAAGGAAAGTAACTACAAAAGAAAGAGGTGTATACTCTGCAGAAGTTTGTGTATATTAATTTTAACAGTACTTCCTTAAAACTCTAAGTCCTAGCAACACCACAACTGGACTAATAGTAATGTTTTGATTAGAACTGCTAAGATTTCAGCTAGATTAATAATAAGTCCTTGACTTACATATACAATGTGTTACCCAACATGCACAAAAGAGAAATTTGAGTGCAGCAAATGGGTGGGAGGTTATCCTTCAGAAGAGGAGGATCAGAGAACCCTATCAATGTGTACAAACATCTAGTGGAGGGTCGTAAAGAACAGGGAGACAGACTCTTCTCCACGGTGCCCAAAGACAAGAGAAGATGCAACAGGCATGAATAGCCATTACAGGAAATTCCCTTCAAATAACATAAATAACCCAGGGTCTGTGTCAATTGGATTGTACACACATAGGTAGTTGTAATTTTTTCTTTCTTACACATTTCTGTCTGTTATGAAAAGAAGTCAATACACTCAAATATAACAGAAAACCACATTAGAAGAACAATACTTTGTACCAAAAGAATCAGTCTAGAGAGATATTAAAGTGGGAGATACAGAAAATGTATAATAAAAAAGTTATTAAATATTTGCATTTTACCAATCTTATTTCTCATTGTCTTTACTTGTGGTCTCTTCTTCCAGTTCACAAGACTAGTAAGTAGAAGAAAGGCAGCCCTAGAAACAGTGAGAGTTCACTCAATGGAGCTGCATTCATATGAGATGCTGTTCTCTGACAGCATTACTATATTGCAGAATGTATTTTTGAGGAAGGTTTTAATTTAATATGCTTGTATAAACATTCCTGTCCCAGCATAAAGAAGAATCATTGGGAGTTTTGCCAACTCATGTCTGAACAGAGAGTAAAGACTCTCTTCCTCTGGATGTAACCAGTGGCAGCAGTTAAAGGAAATATGATACCTCCTCTGCAGATGAATTAACACAATTTTTTTAACTGAAGAAAAAAACGAGTGCATTGTGTTTTTTTCTTTATTTTTAACTAAGTGACATGAGCAAGTTCTAATCTCTTCAACAAGTACATAAGGCCTGTACATATTTCAGTAAATTCAGTGAGTAGAAATGCTGTCAGGTTGTGAGATTATTTTGTGTACAGCAAGTTTCTCTTTGTGTTCTGGCAAACACACCAACAAGATGTACTGTGTATAACTGATTAATGTGCATATAAAACTTTAACAATTAGCTTGTGGACACTAGACACCAGACATATGCCTGTGTGAGCTGAGATCTAGTTGACGTCCTTTTTTAAACATGTTTATAGACCAGGCATTTTTTTCTCATGTTGTTATCCCTGCAGGTTATGATTAAACCTTTATAAAGACTTTGACACACTTCATTAAAAAGCAAAAGGACGTCACTGGAGTGACTCAAAGTAAACAAAGTAATCCAAGATGAAGGGAAAACTGACTAAACTTATTGACAAAGTCTCTGGGTTGCCAGCTGCAACAACCAACCCTGGATCTATCACAGAAAGTTAATTCTAATTTTTAAATAAGGAAACTTAGCTTTTTATTTACACACTGGTATCTAGTAAAAAGGAATGGATTTTTTACTTTTATTTCAAGGTTTTCTTCTCATTAATATCCTCTCCTGCCTCTTTTTGTCTTCAAATTTCTTGCATGCACAGAGTACATGCAGATAGTAATTCAGAAACTATCCAAAAGCCAGGAAGCATATTCATTTTAAGATAGGATTTTCACTGGAATAGTCAACCTAAATGCAGAGTTGCCTTTATTTTGGATGTAACTATAAGAAATATCTAGGATTTCCTGACTCTCAGATTTCACTTCAAAAAATTCTTTCTGCTTTCACATGCATTTCAGAACCAAAGACTTCATGGACAGTCAGTTTCCGTGGGCTGAGGATTATAACCAATCCAGAGAAATTAAATATATGTACTCTATGTAGCTGTTATTACATCATTATTTGAATTTCTCTGTCTATTCAGTTAATCCACCCCAACCAGACACAGATGTTTTGTACTCAGATACATCTGTGAGATGAAAACACATCATCATAATCATCCATTTGATGTCATACATTCTTGCAGTTTAAAAGAGGCAAAACACAGAAAAGCCAAAAGTGAAAAATGGAAAATTCAGTAAGACTCATTGCTAAAGCCTAGTAGATAATTCCTTTCATTATTAGAAAGTTTTCTGTCACAAGTATGCTATCTTTCTTAAAATTATAAAGACTTCTCTGTGGTCCTTACTCTTTTCAAGTCTTTAAAGTGAAATAAACATTCAGTTACCTACACTGTAAAATAGGGTGAACTTTGTGCACCACACTGTTTTTATATTCCATCTACAGTGTGAGACCTCATAACCACCCTTTCATGTATTTCATATTTAAAAATTAAATTTCTGTTTAATTAATAAATTTTGTTAATTAAATTACATTCAATATTTATTTATCCACTTAAGAGGTCAAATTTTTGATAGGCCCCCTTCCATACTAAGCTCTTCATTCTCTTTTACAATTGTCATTTAAATGCTGAGCAAACAGTAATTCCATATAAGTAAAGACCTGATGAATTGCCAGTGCCTGGAAATCCCACAGACATGGCTATAATGCTGCACATGCCTGACAGATCCAATGCCACATAGACCAGATCCAGCAATGAAAGCAGTTTAAACAAGAGGAATGTCTGTCTGTATCACTTCTGCTTCAGCATCGCTCCGTTGGATTTGGGCAGATGTAGCAGCTGGCTGAAATTCTGTCCTCCTCAAGCTACAGAAAAGTCTCTTCTAGGAATGGGCAAGAGATGTCGCTATGACCCAGCCTCCCTTGCAAATATGGGATATGTATTTTTATTTGGAAGAATTATTTGTTTTTATTAAATAATTCGTGTTGCACTGTTATAGAAAAGTTGATTCTTAATTGTGCTGAAAGAACTGGGTAATGTAAACCCTGTTTATTTCCTTACAAGCTAAAAAAAGGACATTTATTGCCAGAAGAAAGGTTTCATATGGAATGTTGACAGAGGCAGCATCTTCCTTGAGACATAAAGAAAACTACTTGGAACAAAAATAATAAAATATGTTCTACTTGCTTGTTGGGGACTCCTAGATAGCTGGAGCTTCCCATGAAAAAATGAAAAAAGTCATGTTTTTTTTCTAATTTCCCAGTTCTTTGTAAACATGCTTTATTTCTGCACTGAGCCACAGAAGTCCTAATTATTTTGTCTCTAGCTTTTAGAATAAGCTAGCTATGAGGATCTGAGTGTATAAAAGGAACTTCAGGGCACTCAGGCTGATGGTGAAAAAAACTTAGAGATAAGAAAAAGGAATACATTTTAATGACTAGCAGTTTATACTTTTCCAAAGGCAGTTTCATCTGAGAACAGCCAAGAAATATATACTCCCACAGGTAATAAAACAAACCCTTCTATATAAAGCAGCTTTGAACATAATTGGAGATTCATAAAAAAGTATATGGGTTTTTCACAGGTTACTTTTCAAATAAATCAATAGATATACTACCATTTTTCTTAGAGGTAAGCCAAATGCCTATTAAAATAATTACAACACTGTTGATAAAATATTTGTAATATTACATACTCATATGCAGTCCCATGTTAAACCATTTGGGGTAAAATCCTGCTAACTAACCCTAACAACATTGTTCCCCTTTCTGAGACTGAAAGAGAGGTACTGGAACCAAACGAGAAAATTATGTGGAGAACATAAAAAATCACAGCTGACCTGTTGTATATTTTGCTCCTTTCATTTCTGTTTCTCAGAGTAAGAAAGCAAGTACCAATCCAGCAGCTCATTTTCACCAGATGAGGATCATCACAAAGGACACCTCACCACTGCCTTGTCATTTGCAGAACCTCTGACACTACTTGGTATCAAACAGCAGAAAACTATCCTTGCAAACAAACAGAATAGAGTGGGGGAGAGCAAGGGATGGCAGCTTTGTTTTCCATCAGCAAGTTGGACCTGCTGGAGGAGAGTTCTGGCAAACACCAGGGCCAGCTGAAAGTAGCTGGTGAGAGCATGAAACCTGAATGCTTATGTGGTTTATGCAGTCAAGCCCCACACTGCTTGTCACTCACTTTCCTCTACAGGATGGATGAGAACTTGAAGAATAAAAGTGTGAAAACTCATGATGTGAGTTGAAAACAGTTTAGGAGGTAAAGAAAAGCTGTGCACAAACAAAACAGAACAAGGCCATCCATTCACTACTTTCCATGATCTGGTCAGTGTTCACCCATTCCTAAGAAAGCCGGGCTCCATCACACTTAATGGTGACTTGGAAAGGCAGAGTCCACAACTTCAAATATTCCTATTCTTTCCTGCAATGTCATATGCTCTCAGATATCCCTTTGGTCAGTGAGGCTCAGCTGGCCCAGCTGTGACCCCTCCAAACCTCTTGTGCACCCCCAGCCTACACTCTGTTTAAGCACTCCTCAGCAAGAGCTAAAACATTGGTGTGTTTTCAACGCAATTTTTGTCACAAATCCAAAACATAGTCACATACCACCTATGGTGAAAAGGATTAACTCTATCCCACCTCAAACAAGGACACTGGACTAGATACCTTTTTATTAGGAGGAGCGTTGGTGGCTTGGTTTTGTTGTTTAAATCATGGAGATAATCTTCATGTAAATTCAAATTCAAAAGATTTCAACAGCTGTTTCAGTAAAGATTGGATTGTGATATACCAGTTTCAGAGAGGTCACAGAGAGACAGACACATGAAGACACCTATCATCTCCCTCTCCTCTTAAAAAATATCACATGAAATTGCTGAAGACATTTAGATTCTCAGACTTTCTTTTATAAAACTGCAACATCTGAGACAAGATACCCCAAGTAAGAATAATCACAACACCAAGACATAGATCATCAGAAGAGAGAATTAAACTGCAAAAAGCAGGTAAGATGGCAAATATAGAGATTAATGAAGAATAGTGAAAAGGGTTATAGTGAAATAGCATGTCATTTCAAAAGGCATTTTTGCGAGATATTTTAATTAATGCCACCATTAACATGTGGCACCTTAGTAAGACAGCTCTGTGAAGACCCACACCAATTTATAATGTCAAGCATTTGGCATTAGATGAACACTAAAGACCATTTTCATTCTCTTTTTCAATATTGCCTGTTAGGAGTCAGAATATGCACTGGATTTCTACCAGACAAAGTAAGAAGTCCTAATGTATTAAAAGAAATATAATGTGTCATAGATGACTGCTACATTTCAACGATGAAGGATTTAATGACTCACATGAAAACCAGAAATAGAAATGCAAGGACTTTAAAAAAGAATTTCTAATAATTTCTATGTTTAGCAGTCTCAAAGCAGCATGAGCAGTTCATAGGAATGAGATACTATTGAAAAGTATGAGATCAGGAAGGAAAGATCTTTATATCAAAATAGAGCACTTGTATTTTTAATATCCAGATATGAGCATTCCCACTGGTAGATCTAATTCCCTCTACTTCAAAATAACCCCATATCAGTCTCTTTCATTGAATGTGATGGGAAATGCTTACTGAAGAGCAATACTGATTTAGAGGCACCGTTGACTGTCCCAACTCAGTAATTTAATAAAAAATCCATGATTCTGTGGCTAGGTAGAAAATTTACATGTTTATTCCAAGCTATTTATTTGCAAAGAGGAGCAATAATTAATGTCTGCGCATGTGTAATACCTGTATGTATGTTTGCAAATAAATTCTTATCTCATTGGTTTTGTTTAATTTTACTAGAAAGATTTACTGGGATATGTAATCAATACCACAAAGCAGAAGGACTGTGTGTATGTATATGTATATATATATGTGTATGTATAAATACATTTATATATGTGTGTGTGTGTATATATATATCATTATATATATATATAGTAATGTTTCAGGTAGGTCCTGCTTCTGGTAATAATATCCAGGGTTATTTAAGATGGGAATACTGTTTGAAGTATGCTCTGAACATAGGAGAATGGATTTTCAAGTGTCAGAAAAGAATCCTTTTTCCTGCTTGGTAAAGGATGCATCTGATGATAAGCTTTATTTAAAAGTCTAAAACTGGAAGTAAGGAAATATATGATATGAGATAACATAAATCAAAGTGTCTGTATGTGATACAGCCTATTAAGAGATAAGGAAAAAAATATGTCAATCAATAGACTGGGCATGAGATGGTTCCATGGCTTTTTAAATGCACCTACATAGGATTCACACTGTGAATATTCACTCAGATATGTTAGCCAGATGCAAATGTTATTTGTTCCAACAAAGCACACTTTTCAAAGAAATCTTACTGAGCAATCTTTGTAAACAAGATGCCTTTGGAGATGTTGAGGAGGTGCTAAAGTGAATTTCCTGTTAGATCAGATACTGTGGAAAAATACACTGTTAATAGAATGAGACTGGTATCGAAGCATGAATTTATTGTCCTAATATAGAAATACAATGACAGTGAGAAAGTGCATCAGCCTTTGGTTCACTTTGTAACAAGAAATACGGCATAATTTATTGCACAGAATCAAGAGTAATAAAATATGTAATATATCTGTCTTTCAAGCTCTTCTCTTTTTTCTTGCTTTTTATCTCTGTTTTTCCGGATTCATCTCGACGTTATATAGGTAAACTGTCATTCTGTGCATCAATTTTCCCTATCTGATGAGTAGTTTACCCAGTCTTAGAGGTTATCACTTTCTAAATTTAGAAATATTAATGTCAGAGCTATGAATGTATATACATATAATCCAATTGCTGATAGTGTGAAAAGAAAAACTCTAGATATTCAATTTTTATCTTCTAGCCCTCTGAGTAAGCTTTTTTTTCCCCCACTGCTTTATGGTTTGTTTTACAGATAGATCCATGTGTTAGACTTATAGGCATATCTTTCAGTAAGCTATTTCTGAAGGAACACTGAAATTATGGTTTTTAGCAAAAATCTGTGCACAGATTTTGTCTGGCTTATTTGAATTTTGCTGTAATTGAATGGGATCCAAACAAACTATTTGACTGGGATCTAGCAGCTTCTGTTGGTATCTTTCTGCATTGTTTTTAGCTTAGACTTTTTGAAATGTGGAGAATAATCAGTTTCATGGAGACCGTCTAAGCTTAATAATATTGGTTATTCCTTTAGCACAAGTACCAAAATGTTACAGTATACCATGTTCCAACTCATCAAAATCTCAAACTTAAAAAAACCCCTTCTTCTTTAAATACTTTCTCTTTCCTTGTTTTGAGGACTGTAAAGAATCCATTACTTTGATGCTATCTGCTGTAGATGAAAGATGAAATATTTTTGCACGCAGCAGATGCTGTTTTTTATATTCATAAGCAGGTCACTAAGTAAATTCTGTTTGCATTTTCAAATGGACAACTGTTACCGGATGTTAAATTGATCTCTACAACTTTTAAAATATTTCTTTGTAAAAACAGAAGATAGAGAGATCTGATAACACCAACTCTGGTATCTCAACAACATTGCTTTAAATAGGTTAATAAATACAGCTACCACAAAACAAGATAATTAAAATCACCTAGATAAAGGAATGAAAATATTTATTTTCTATGCAGTAGTAGGATAATATTTCCTCTAAGGAACTTAAGTTCTGAATTTTATTTTGTCTAACAAAACTTGGACCACCTAACTGAGGTCAGGCCACTTCAAATATATGGAAGAAAAAGACTAACAGACTTAATATTTCCTACTCCTTCTTCTCTAAAAGCTTGAGTTGCGACATCAGTGATTTCTTATACATTAATTTTTTCCCATCTTTTTCACATTTACAACCCTAATAAGTAAACTTCCCATGCAAAATACACTGACTGACTACTTTGCAGAAAGATGACTGTTGATCTGTCATTCATCTGCAAATACATCTCCAGATTCAACCTGTCAGCTGACAAAAAATGGAGAATAAGAATATATGCAAGAGTATAACTCAATATACTTAATCTAAACTCTTTTTACACAGGAAAAAAAAGTGCTCAGTTTCTTTTTATAGTCATTTAGATATAAAATAACTTGAAAAAAATTTTGATGTCTCCTGCTAAAGGAAAATAGTGGAATGAGGAGATCTCTGGATTTGGTGTAATCATGCACTTTCAAATTTTATGCAGTAACCAATTAAACAGCATATATGTCTGACTGGTCAGGCACAGTATATAAACTTCAGACGTTTCAATTATAAGCTGGAAATAAACAGAGGATTTGTAAGAAAAATTAGATTTTCTAAAGGTCAGAAAATGAAAGGTCTTGGCAGTAATGCTGACACAATTAATTTAGCATAATGCCATATATTAAGAGAAATTAATGTATGTTTCTCCTTTGTTCCTACTGCTTTAGTTAATACTGTGAGCAAATCTTTCATACCAGTCTCAAACTTTTAAAATATAGTGAGTTTACCACAATTCAGTACAGTTCAAGTGGATGATTGGAGATCCCAGTAGGCAGTTGCATAGAACAATGTGATAGCTGCTAACATGAATACCTAAATTACCAGCTGTGTATGGAAATATAATATTTATTTAGAGAAGTAGTTTAATTATATTTAGAGAAGTAGTTTAATTTGTGAAATCACTGCTCCCTCTCCATTCTCGGTTCAAACAAATTACTTTAATGTAGAAAGTCTATGAAATGAAACAAACAAAAATCCAAGCAAATCACAAACACAAGAAACTAAATGCGTGCGTGAACAAACACGAGAGCCAAGTACTGAGAAAACCAGCTTATGGATTTGCATATTCTCACATTTAAGTTTCATCTTTCATTAAATTATACTGCTGATAAATAGGAAACTGAATTTTGCTTTTGTCAGTGTAATTTCCTTCTCCTAAATGAATGACTGCACCTTCAGACCCTTCTATTAGGTAATTAACTAAATTACTCATTAATAATTAATAATTCACACTGCCCTGTTCTCTTTGCATTAAACAAATACATTTAAGATTCTCTACAGGGCAGTGCACTTTGTGAAAAATAACAAGCTACCTAATTTTCTAGTGATAATAATGCAAAAAAGGGGCTTTATGATTTGATAAGGGACCCTTAGACAAACAATGCTAAAAAGAAAAATTACAAATAATGACAATTAGAGCTTATTAAAATACCTCTGGAACAGCCCAGATTTCAACTAACATGTATTCTTTGCATACTAACTTTCAGTGACATAATTTAAAGACTACTGGCACAAGAGAACTGAATATATTTTTTAAAAATATATTTTTTTTGCTGAAGTGGTTTAATGTACTCTTTCAATTCCTTTTATCACCCTGGATCAGGACCCAGTAGCATCCCAGGGTCATCCAAAAACAGTTTGCTCTTTTAAAAACTTTTTATCTTTGTTGATATTGTGAGTCATATATGGTTACCTAAACCAAGGCTTTTAAAAGTTTTAGTACTTTTCAAAGTACCAGAAAATCAATAGCAGGTTGAAAGGTCCCCAAATGCCTTTCAATCATACATTAAGTAGTGCAGCAAATTTTCAATGTTGAGCCTGCCCTAATATCTGTTAAAGGACCTTCCAAAACACCTTTTGTTTGTTTCTTATATTAATAGTGACACTAAGCAAGTATGCTCAGCTGTTCTGTAGTGAATATTTAGAAATAGAAATTTAAAATAAAACTCAGAAGAACTTTCTGAATTTAATAGACAGTAGGCTGTATGCATCTTGGATATTTACTGCTATATCTTACTGTATGATGGATGTCTTTGGTGAAATAAGTCTGGTGTCATTTTAGAGCTGCAAAACCTATTTCACAAGGGACAAAAAAGAAGGCTGATATACAAAGCAAGGAACAATTTATGAGAAAATACAAAGGAACTCAATGACTTGTAAAAATACAGTTTATATGACCATTTTTCAGAATGGAATAACATAAATATGCAAATTGAAATCTGGCTAATTTATAATTAGACCCTGTGTTAGCAGAACAGCTCTTACAGTCCCATCCATCACCACAAATTAGACACCACATTTAGGACAGAAACTCAGGGATCTGTGTGCCTCTTCTGACCTGAAATCTTATTCTCTGCCTCTTTGACCTCCTCACAGTGGTTTAGTCATCAGCTAAATGTGAACACGACTAAGCAATGCTCTCGCAATCCCTTCAATAACTCCTCACCTTTTCCCAGCCAGTGTTTGCAATGTCACTCTGCTGACCCCGGGCTAAGCTTTCAACCATCACCATCATCACTCCTTTCTGCGAAGCACCACCTCAGTGACTCTCCCTGTGTGGCTCTCCTTATCCACTCACCCAGGCTACACTCTCAGCCTGGCTTCATCCCAAAAGCTGCAGCACCCGATTTTCTGGTACTGACAAACCAAATTAATGCTCTCCTATCTTTTCAAACTGCTACAGTACCCACCATTTCCTAGTTGGCTTGCAAATCTACCTATTCTTTCCTGTCTGTTCACCAACCTGAATATTTTTTTACACTCAACATAGTGATGGTCTTTACTCTGAAAGGACAGACCCCTCAGGACCTTTACTCTGAAAGGACAGATCCTTCAGGACATTTTGTAATGACAACCAGCACCTTTTAATTCAGTCTAAAATTCTTTCAAAATTTCCTTAACTTTTAGACCCTACCACTTACCAATTCACTTTGAAGAGGGGAATGAAGTAGATGACTCCATAATGCTCCCTCCAACCTAGGTGCTCTATGATTCTAAATTTTCTAACAAACATTTCTGTGCCTTCTTTCCTACTGCTGTTAGGAATAACTGTTCCAACCAGTTCCTTCCCATAATTCTACTTAAACATTCCATTTTGTAACACCTACAAAAATATAGTCTGCATTGTACTGACAATTACTTACGTAGCTAACCTCTACTGATTGATCCCATGTCCTCTAGAGTCTATATTTTCACACACTAACACTCAAAAAATGCTTCATTACAAACCCTATGAAGCTCTGCTTCCATACTGTTAGGAATGAAAGGCTCCAGCCAATAGCAAGAACTCCTGAACACCAAGACAACATAAATAATAAACAAAAATCAACTTCCAGATTTAGGATGCTCACAATCTTGAAACAATCATTATTTTCTCTTGATTTTTTTTTCTGCTCTCTTAACATTTTTATTCTATTATACACTACTTATATTTTGATGAATTGATTAATTTTTGTAACTAACTCTTTTCACATAGTATTTCCCTCTATCTCAGCAACAACATGAACTTTTATATTTTAATATTTGTGTTCAAACAGTAGTTCCCAAGGTTTTCGTATTATAAGCCCCAATGCAGAAAAGGGATTTGATGTGGAACTCTCACACTACATGAAAAATCAGGTTTCCTGACTGAATGCAGTTTTCAACATTATATTAGACCTTAAATTTAAGTCCACAATCAAATAAACCTCTGATGCGTACATGACCATTTAAAAACATCCCAGACATTTTCAGTGACTGAGTTTGTGAGTCACGATTCCATAATGTGTTTTAAGACTGAATGTCCTGATGAGATGCTTTTATTTTCCTTGGAATTATTTATCTATATATAAAAAATATTGTATCTATTGTATTGTATGTATCTATATATAAATAAAGTATTGTATATCTATATCTAAAAACAATATTTAATCAGAGTTTCCTTCAGAGTTAAGGAAATCTTTTGACATATGCTTCTAAATGACTAGCAATATTTGTCATTTTGTCCCAAAGGGGCAGGCTCTAGCTTCTAACAACTATAAAGTTAGACTTG
>VXBC01007688.1:3058819-3094942 GCA_013399945.1 Ploceus nigricollis
TAAAAAATTATTAAAGTTTATTTTTAAAAAAATGTTTTTAGTGTGACAGATGCTCATCAACACTGATTTTGGAGATGTCACTTTGAATCAGATGGCTATTTCTGACCAGACAATTTGAAAGAAGTCCCCTAATACTTGTTGATACTTAGTTGACTTGGTCTGAGTTGACTAACATTTTAAATTTTTTATCTTCATTCTGCAGATAGTAAAATTTTAGCCAATTGCTTGACTTTTAAATGTGGATTTCTGTCAATCCTTAAAATGAAAACTCTCTCTTCTCAGGGTAAAATATCTGTGTGATTTTGCATCTCTCTTCCATTTACCTGCAGAAGATGCTAGTTTCATAATCTTTTAACGGAGTGGAAAGAGGAGCAGAGTTTCAGTGGGCCTCAGGTACCAGAAAACACAAAAAACCCATAAATTTTGACACACATTTTAATGATCAGTCATTCTTGAATTCTATTAAATATAAATTTCTAAAAATGTACTCCTAAACTCTAGACAGAATAGATTCAATAACTGACATTCACCCATTGGCTCAGCTGCACACCCTCAAGCTCAGCAACTCCTTTCCTCCCATCTGCTATAATATGACTGGATAGAAATGGGTGATTAAATGATCATGTGTAAAATGAACCCGAAAGGAAGGACTTGCAACACACACAAATAAAGGATGCATGTGCATCCTTAGGGTAAGAGCTTTTTCAGTCTAAATTTGTCTGAATCTGGACTATATGTTGAAAGATCAAATAAGGTTACTTAAAGGCCTCTCAAAATTAAATCTGATCAAGAATGAGGTTGCAGAAACAATACAATAACTAAATCTCAGTTGGTGGCTCAGAACTTAACTTTTTCAGCCGTAAGAATGTCTTTATCTCATCCTGCATCCTAGAAACAAGATGCTGGCCTACATGCAAAAGATGCATGTGTCTTCAGTACATTCACTGGCCTCAATTCTCTTCCTTCATTAAATTCAGATCAAACCTGTGAACCTGTCTCTATCTGTATCTTAAATTTATACTCTCACATCCTCCTATCTCCTGCACTTTTGTTTTTCCTTATCCTTATAAGTGTTTTACACTTATATGTGTGTGTACATATATTGCATATATTTGTATGTGTATTTGTCCTTTTGTGTGCTTATACTTGTGCTCTCAAACATGTCATGCTCTATTTCAAAATTTGAGAGTAGATTAGGATTGATAAGAATAACAAATAACAAATAAGTCACCTGTGTAAACTTCCAAATTTGAAAGCATTAGGAGGCCTGTATTTTCTGGTTAAATACAGAGATATGGGAAAATACTTAAATTCTGAGATATTTTAACCAATGTAACTTGTAATGATTTTCTATTCAGCTACTCTCTCATTTTCAGTCACGGACTCATTACAGTTTTCACATTAGTGAAATCTAAATAAGGCCTATGTATATATCTCCAGGCAGTCCTAATCATGGCATGGTCCTCACCTCTGCAGCAGGAAGACAGAAAATCATAACTCTCAGACTTCAGTGGATCTCTTGTGGCCTACATATACTAAGGATTTACTCACACTGTGAAGTCAGAGCATTCAATTCTTCTCTCTTCAGCAGAGAGAGCTGGAAATCCTAAAAAATCGCAGCTTGAATCAGAGGGAACACTCAGATATCTTTGATTTCCTGTGAAAGGGGTCAGGAAAAAAATCTAAGATTACAAAATATCTCACAGAATGAAAATGCCCAATCTTCACCATCTCAGTTTGAACTTTAAAGTTTTTCTTTGGAGATGGGTAGGAAAAGTCCCTTAAGAAATGAAAGCTGCAATTTTAAATACTTTACTGCAAGATATGATTAAATTACAATATTGATTTTTATTTAAGCAATAATAGCTAACCTGTGCACTTCAATAATGAAATACCTTGGGTAACAGGCAGCTTTCAGATTTCAGCATTACATAAAATATGAGTAGAATTAAAATTTCTTTTTACTCCATAAAAAGAAGGAAAAAAGGCTTATTTCATAAAAAGTAACAAATTCCAAAGTCTTATACAAGTTTTGGATACTTTTATCTTAAAAATGTCCCCAAATACTGAAAAATAATTTTTCCAATGAAAAATAATTTTGACTGAAAAGTAAATATAAATTCTAGTACTTCTGATAGTAAGAGAAATACTACTCAGAATAAAAAAGTACTTTTGCCGTAGCACAATAAAAGATGATTATGAAAGGGGAAATGTATGCAAGCCATAAGCAAAAACTTCCTGATACTTGTATGCATTATTCATAGCGCTGATAGGAGTATTCAAACTAGCCTCACTTTTTGGATGATTCAAGGAAGCAACTTTCCACCAGTTATCTCATTATTGATCAAAAAACCTTTTGTTTGGCTGAAACACATCTTTGAAAAAAGTCATCTACCCTTGTTAACAAAAGACAGAAAGAGCAAAAGGAAATGAATTTTCTCCAGTGACTAATCTCCTCATTGTTAAAATTTATGCTCAATTTATATCTCAGATTTAGGACTCTGTAGTTTATAGCATTTTTCCCTAATAAAAAGTATTCAATAGCAAGTCACACGTCAAGTTTACTCTAATAAAACAATCGGATGGAAGACTTTAACAGTAAAATTTTATCACTTTTTAAGAAGTACTAACAAAGGTATTGGAAAGCCAAAAATCACCAACCATGAGAAGATATTTTCAAAGGTCAAAACCCTTCTGTGTGATTATTCTCTTTTGAAATGCAAAAGACAGAAGTAAGGGCAATCAACAAGTTTTACAGGAAAATGCCATTTTTACACAAAAGATCACTAATCCTCCACCAGTTCACAATGACCTTTACAAAATTAGATCCCTATAGAGTGCTACAGTAGCTTGTACAGACCCTGGATGGGGACACTTATTTTGCGCTTTCTGCTACTGTTTCGATACTGTCTGACACAGAGTTCCATACCAATTTCTGTTTAAGAAAATCCAAGAGGAAGCCTCAAGAGAGAGCAGCTGTATGCATGGTACTGACTTCTTTCCCATGCATTATTTCACTGACTTTCGTTTCATAAGAGCTACAGGTGTCATCTATCTGCGCCTCTGTAAGGCCTATGACATGGTCCTCTAAATCCTATCTAAATTGGAGAGTTGTAGATTTGAAAGGTGGACTGCTCAGTGGATAAGGAGCAGAGTTGGATGTTCACATCCATAGGGCAGTGGTCAGCAGCTCAGTATTCAGATGGAAATCAGTGATAAGTAGTGTCCTTCAGGGATCCATATTTCAACCAGGACAGTTTAAAACATTCAGCAATTACAGAGACTGGGATTGAGCGCAGCCTCAGCAAATTTCCAGATGACACCAAGCTGAGTGGTGCTCTTGACAGATCTGAAGAATGGGTTGCCATCCAGAGGGCCCTAGACAGGCTCAAGAATCTCATGAGGTGCAACAAAGCCAAGTACAAGGTGCTGCATCTGGGTCAGGGCAATCCCTGGTATTGTCACAGGCTGAGGGGAGGGACAGATCAAGAGCAGACCTGCTGAGAAGGACTTGGGGGTGCTGGTGGGTGAAAAACTAGACATGAGCTGGCAAAGTGCACTTGTAGCCCATTGGCCAGCCAGATCCTGGGCTGCATCAAAAGCAGCATGGCCAGCAAGTCAAGGGAGGTGATTCTGCCCCTTTGCTCCACTCTGGTGTGACCCCACCTGGAGTATGCATCCAGCTCTGGGGCCCCTAACATTATGAGGAGATGGACCTCCTGGAGCAGGTTCAGAGAAGGGCCATGAACATGACTGGAAGGCTAAAACACCTCTCCTATGAGGAAAGGCTGAGACATCTGGGGTTGTTCATCCTGGAGAAGAGAAGGCTCTGAGGAGATCTTATTATGGCAGTAAGTACTATATAGTACTATATAAGTACTACATAATAACAAAGTACCTTTATTTCAGTACTTAGAAGCAGCATACAAGAAAGATGGGAACAAATATTTTAGCAGGGTCTGTTGAGATAGGATATGGGCTAATGGTTTTAAAATGAAGGAAGTTTGATTTAGATTGGATGTTAGCAAAAAGGGTGATGAAACACTGGAACATGTTGCACAGAGAAGTGGTGGATGCCCAATCCCTGGAAACATTCAAGATCAAGGTCAGACAGAGCTCTGAGCAATCTGATGGTTGAAGATGTCCCTGCTCATTGCAGGAGGAATTGGACTAGATGACATTGAAAGGTTCCTTCCAACTCAAACTATTCCATGATTCTATGCTTCCAAATCTTGAAAATGTGCCACTTTAAGTTAGGCCTGTAGTTTAATGTCCTCAGGTGTGCCATGTTTGCTTTACAAACCCTTGATCATTCCTACTGGTCTTGACAACTTATTAATTTTTATCACCATCACATTTCCAGTTGGCTCATTTTTTGTTTATGTCCCATTTTAATTTCCATTCATTCCATTCATTTCTCAGAATGCATGTATTCTTGAAAAAGACACCTTAAACTGCAAATTAGGTTATTAGGTATATTTAGGTATCTATGTATTATGAATAATTCCAAAGCATTTTGCAGCAATTGTCTTTGAAAATTGACTCAAGAATGCAATTTCATGTCACATTTTTTTGACAGCAAATCTAATTTAAGATATTAACCTCTCATCTCAAAAATACTTGTTTCTGCTTAAGTGGGGCTTTTATCTAAAGTAATTGTTCCAAGATTTTTTCTTAATATTAATCTTTTATCACCAGTTGCTGTGGTTATTAACTGCAAAGAAAATGCCAGGGTAATAAATGGAATCCATATAGGCATATGCTTTTAAAGAATCCCTTTTCTATTTTATGGGTACTTCTATGTTTTGTAAACCACCTGTAACACTGATATTCAGTAGAGATACTACTTCTGTGAAGGATTCATTTCTGGCCTGACAATGATTCCTCAACTCCTTCATAATCTAGAAAATATCTTAATACAATAAAAAATTAGTGTTTGAATAGGCACTGTATGAAATGCTGTTTCATACTTTATTGCTTTATCTCCTAGAAATTAAAAAAAAAAGATTACAACATGAACCTAGGGAAAACATCTGTTTTCTTATTCCAGATACTACCTCAGCATTCATAGGCTTCTGTAATCTTGTATGAAAATAAACTGCATGACAAATCAGTACTTAATACACACCTGTTAAAGACTTCATGTTATACTGGGGATTAATTTCACCTAGTGCTACCACTTTGTTTGTAAATTACCTGTAAGTGATTGTGAACATAAATACAGGCTTAAGAGAAATAGGCAGGAAAGACCAATGATTTTCGAGAAATCCTTCAAAATATTTCAGCTAATGAAAAAAACACCAAAAATCCAACCAAAACCCACACAAAAAAAATGAGAAACACAAGGATTTCCAAAACTGCAAATTAAAAGTTTGCATTCTAAGACAACAAGCAGTACAGTAGCCAAAAAGTTAAATAATCTCATGAAATTTCCTGGTTATATCAGCTTGATTTTTTATTTAAATTCACTCAAAAGCAATCTATAATTTTATTTATTTTGTGCATTTTATGTTATATTCTATCCAGATTACATGACAATTTTAGAATTAAGGTTGCTTAAAGGTATATTACTCAAGATAATCACACACAAACACACACACAAATCATCAAGAAAACAGTCATTTACACCGCTCCTGTTTTTGGTCCTTCCCTGCCTATGTAAAATGTCCTGCCATGAATGTTCCATAATTCCTTTTGAGCTCTTCAAGGTAATCCTAGCATTCATTGTTTAAATACATACAATCAAACATAGTATTTAATCTGTGATCTAGATTAAGATCAATTTTTTGCTGATTCACTAGTTCTATATAACGTAGTATGAAGCCAAATTACTCACTTGGAGACCATCCATGGAGAGCATAACACATTACCAGTAAATTCTTTGCCAATGGAGAATTCATTAAGGAGCATGGAGATTAATGACTGAATATATCATGATATTTGGCATAATGAAATAAATGTAAATAAGATTGGCATGATTTTTATATTTTTTCAACTGAATATTTTTCTAAATTGTAGTTTCCTGTATTGCTAGATGTTACATCTAAACAATTTTTGTAGTAAGTCAGATAAATGGGAATAGTATTGAAGAAGATTTGATTTGGTTTTTTTCTCCTCCAACCTGTTGTCCTCACGCTATGTTTTCTTTCCTGTTTTTCTTGGTGTTTTCTGATTATCCTTAAAATTAGTGCCTGGTTTTCCATCTTTGATTACCTATTCTGCTGTTGCAATTGGACTGCTTATTTAGAATCTAAATATTAATTAAGTGAGCTTGGTCCTATCTTGGTCTACATTCCTTAGCCTCCAACTAATGAAAAGTAGAGCCAGGGAGTTCTTGGGTTTATTATTATATTAATATATTATCATTATATTAATATGTACTATATTATCATTACATTTTTCTTTAAATCCTTCATTATTTCCATGGTTTCTTGAGCATTGGAATCAGTGAATTGAATTGTAGAGTTTTTAGTCCCATTAGTTGTTAACACATATTAAAGACCGTACAGAAATAGGCTATCCCTGCCCCCAAGGGTAGCAAGGCACGTTTGATTAATTCCACTGTGCTTTAGAAAGCATGAGCAGCCCATTTTCATGTGATGTGTCAATCACAGAGCATTTCCACAGTCATTGCTTAATTAAGGAGGGCACTTCCACATTCAGTGTGAGAGTACAAAAGATTTATTTAGGGGATCTAATCACACTTGGAGTTTAATGCTGACTCAGCTGAAGGATTTACAGCCTACAACTTTTAATGAAAATTTCAGGTCTTTATGCTTCCTACACCATAAAACGCAGCACTAAATTCAATGTCCTGTTGCAGCTCATATACAGAGTTAACAAGTGAATTACAAAAGTAAAGTGGCAGACCCGAGCCATTTTCCTTATAGTCCGTATTTCTCAGCTCCTTGTTGCTGAGATCTGTTTCAGGGGATGATATAAGGAGGTGCCCAAATGTAAGCTTTCCAATGTGAACAGCACATACAGGGAACTTGCTTACTGCCCCCTGCTTCTGCGAGAGCCAAACAAATGCAAGTAATAAGTGGAAACTTAAGGAAAAAAAAAAGTCATAGAATTACAGAATGGTTTGGTTTGGCCAAACCATTAAAGATCTTAAAGGGACCTTAAAGAACGTCTAGTTCCAAACCCTATGCCACAGGCAGGGACACCTCTCACTAGACCAGATTGCTCAAAACTCAGTCAAACCTGGCCTTGAACACTGCCAGGGATGGGGCATCCACAACTCCTGTGGGCAACAGGTTCCAGTGTCTCAACACCCTTACACTGAACAATTTCTGCCTAACATCTAAACCTAGACCTACTCTCTTTCAGTGTCAAGACATACCCTTGTTTTGTCACTGCAGTTCCTTAAGATGAGTCCCTCTTTGGCTGCCTTATAGGCCAGATTCTGGAAGGCTGCTACAAGGTCTCCTCACACAACACTAGGAGGTGTGGTTTGTTTCTTTACACATATTTATATTTCTCTATGAAAAAGAGTTTCAGGAAATCAGAAGCCAACCTTCCACATGCACAAACACGCACATATACTCACAAATACCAGTGAAACAAAAAAATCATGTGAACAGAAATATCTACGAAGAAGAATATTGATTCAAGCATCAGAAAAATAGGATTGTCTTGAAAGGAACGACTCAGACACCAAATACACTTATTCAGTGTGTTTTGCACCAAGGAATACCAGGCTAAAACACAATAAAAAACAGCTAAGTACCCATACACTGTGATGATAGGCAAACTCACCAAACATCCTCATGAGGTAGTACTTGTACTTTTAAAATATGTATCTGAACAGCACAGCTTAAACCAGAATTTAAGCCATTGCAAATGTTAAACTGGAATTCTGAGAACAAGTTTCAAATGTGGCCTGCACAGATCAGTACAACAGATAAAAATTCTGCTAGCTTGTGTGAAAACTATACATTGATTGGATTCTTAAGCCCTTGTAAATAACACTGACTTGCAGATAGCCTTTGAAAATATATGGCCTTTTATAGTTGGAGGAAAGGGCATATTAATTTTTTACAGTTTAATCTAAATAGAGATGCATTCCTAGCTGCATCAAATTTAATACCCATCAAAGAAAGGCTATTTTTGAAAAGACATGAGTTGCCATTCTAGTAGTATGTAGGATCTAGTGATAAAGCAAGAAGACATATTACTTGTAAGGAATGCACATAAAACTAAGAAATATGCATAGAAATTTGTGCTTTTCATTTATGAACCAGCCATGATTTGCATTTATAACATACTAAAGTCCCTCTAGAATTCTGCCTTTTTTCATCTATTTTACTCACTTAGACTGCAGTGCTGTTTTCAAGCACTGCTGTACTCGAGATAGTTCAAGATGGAAATTTATAACCATTAGCTCTATCCATTGCTTGACAGAGGACTTGTATGAATTTTGTGTTGAATAATTACAAAACTTTTAAGTTGACTCCAGTGGAGTCTGGGAAATAACAGCTTTTAGCAAAGTATCAGTAGACTTCATTTGTTTCTGGCCCACAGAGACATTGACCTTAAGGCACTGCCTCAGGCTTTTGGATTTCTTAAGTCTACCTACTTCCTTGAGATTGTTTGTGCTGCTTTTTGCTTCTCACTAAATAAACCTACCTTAACAACATTTCAGCACCCTAGAGTGGTCCTCTGTTCTAAATTCAGCAAATATCTTTCTAGAAAGGTAATTTATCGGAAAAAATACTATAGTATCTACACATCTATTGTTGTATACATAACGATCATTAGTTATGTGCTCCTTACAAATCCTGTAAGTAGATTTTGTTTTACAAATTCTGTTTTAATTTATTCAATTAAAGAAGTAAATTGCCATGCAGGCAGAGAGGAGTCCTTTGGCAAACACAACGGTTTCACACAGGGGCTCTGCCAGGACAGACAGAGTAGCAGATGTCTGCAGAGTCATACACAGCAATCTGCAGATGAAGAGCAGTTTATTTTAGTGCTACAGGCTTCTAGAAACTGTTACCACCTCTGAAGTTGATGGCAATTCATTTTCCACATTAGCTGCAGTGCAGCAGCAGCACCTACTTACAGGTGTAACTGGCAAGCACAATATCAGGCATTGTTTCTGCCTTCAAGAATTTAGCAGCTGAAATTCATGCAATATTCATATATGGCTCCAGACTCTTCTATAAAATGACACATTTTTTTCCGTATTTCAAATGCCTACTATATATTTGATACTTTCTATTTGAAGCTTTTGAAGTGAAATCAAATGTGGTGTTTTTATTGTTTTCTTAAACCTAGTTATAATAAATTATATTCTCACAAGCTGTATTTGGTAGGACCAAGGACCAAAAGATGGATGAATTTGCTGTCAAAATTCAAGAAGTTCCTCATACATTGCTTTTCAAATAGTCCTTTTTGTCTTTTATTTTAAATTAATGCAGTCTCTGAATGCTAGCTTTTTAGCTCGAGTTCTTAGATATCTCCCCAATGCAGAATTTTTCCAATAGTTTGTAATTCTTATTTTTTCTCTTGATTTGTGGGGAATTTTCCATCATAAACAGTGAAATCCATTGAAAAGATTTGTTTAAACACATTAGCAATATAATGCAAAGTTGTTTCACCTACAAGTTGAATCACTTGTTTCTCATATCACTTCAACCCTCTAGCACATCCCTAGATATGCTTCCAGTCCTTAAGCTAAATTCTCAACAATACTAAAAATTGGAGCACAAAATTTGGCTTTAAGCGAGTGCTACTAAGTATAAAGCTTACTGCTCTAATTTCAGAATATATTCTTACCTAGAGAGATTTAAAAACTCATTGCATTTTTTTTTCCATTTTTCTAGTAGCTTAACATCTTAATGCTATTATAATTAACCAGGATATTACGTACACAGACTGACAATACAATTGGCACTTGGGAAACTAATGAGGAGCTGTTATGACAGTACAGAAGGCAAAAGCTGTAGTTCACCATATGCATTCACTGTGCTACTCAAAAAGCACAGAAAAACTATTGCCTATACTGCCTTGTAAGAATGCCTCCAGAGGTGTGTACGTATTTGTTGACTAAACTTCTTTTAATCCCAGAGCACATTGAAGGGCTTCCTGGACATGGCCCACATAAACAAACTCAGGAAAACAAAGCTTTAAATCTGAGTGGTTTAAAGTCTTTCACTCCTGCATGGTGCTGCCTCCCTTCACTGACATGCATCCACGACCAGCATAATAAAAGACAGCACTAAAATACCTTGAGACAAGCCAAAATCATCTTTAGACATTCCAGAAAAAACACAGGGTCAGTTCTTCATTACATACTTTTCCATCCTGTCACAGGAGCTCTAGATCACACTATCAATGATTGAAATTCTAGGCTGCCTTCACAGCCAGAACCACAACCTGTGTCACCCTTTTCAGTGGCAAACAGAAGATAAACTTGAAAACTTGGTGCAGCTCTTTTCCTTTATCTCAGCTCACTGTCCTCTCTGCTGGACTTCTCTCCAGAATTAGCCTCTAGATGAGCATTTCTTTGTTCTTTTTAATTATCACTGCTGTATGCCAGGATTCAAGCAATCCAACCATTAGCACCAGTTTTCTTGGCACCCATTGGAATGGCATTGCAAATATTCCTGTCCAGGCTTTTCAAGAGTAGTTGACAGAAAAAGAATTTACATCCTCACCCTGACAGGACACAGTGAGGGGTATGGGGCACACAGGGAGAACCTAGAAAATACAGTTCTTCCTGGTTGAGAATAGGTGGTTAGAAAATCCTCTCATTTAGCACATTCACCACACTTTGTTAAACAAATCACTGCATATATGGCAAGACAGGTATTACATTTTTTTAGAGAACCAATAGATCAAAATAATGTTTCAGTGGTTGCAGAGACTACACATAAAAAGAGGAATCTATATCCAATAACTAGATTTATTTTCCACACTAAAACCTAGGCTCACCATTCCCATTCTTGCTTCTGCTCTACTAAAAGTCAGGGTGAGATCTCTCAGGATAGCAATAATAACTTATTTGCGAGCTCCCACTTTATGTATATTTTATATTCTGTCCATGCTTACTTCACATCTCATTTTTCTGGAGAGAAAGGATGACTCCTAATCATGCTGATGTAAATCTATAAAAAGTCTGTCATTTATGAGGATTCGTAAAGTGCTTTTTTGAGGTGTCTTCAACATTTAGAATAATCAAAGTACTCTACAATGCTCTGTAAAGGCATTCAGAAGTGCTGAATCTATGCAGACAAGTATTTAATTTAAAGATAAATATTCTGGCTAATGTATCAACATCTATGAGACTGACAGACTGAGTTCTGCTTCATTTTCCTGTTAGGGTAGATGATACTGAAAATCAGGTCTCTTCCATCATACCATTGGGGGCATGAAAGGTAGAACAGGGAAGAGAAAGACATGAGGAGGAACTGGAATCAGTGGACCAATATGTGAGAACAGAAAGGCTATGTCCTAGGTCACATTTCCACAGATACTCTGCAATATGGGCACACCTAAGAAAGAACAGCCCCACAGTGTCTCCATAAATCATGAGATAATTGCAGTGCAGTCCTCATAGGTATCATTGATATTTTACTTTCTTCTATTTAAAAAATGTAATTTTAATGTTCTTGGAATCAAAAGCAAATATTCTGCCTCATTGCTATAGGTATATCTCATGTATTCAGTTAGACTTTTAACAAAAGCAAAACAAAAACCAACCAAACAAATCCCTTTTACATTTAAAACTCTATAAACAGTATTAGATTACTGATTCACTGGGAGATATATGGTGTTTAAACTATATCTAGGTTCAACAGGCAAATACTAATTTAGATTATATAAATTTTATACTAATTGATGATTAATTAATCTAACAGTTTACATAAAGAATTTGTGTAACAGTTAAGTTGATCTTGTTCTCATGGGAAGTCTATTTTCCCTGATAGATGCCTCCTACATAATTCCCTCTTACTGCACCTTCCCCCAGTAAACGTCTGTAAAGAGCTGCTAGATTATTCTGAAAAATTAACTCTTCTTAATGCAGCCTTCAGGCTTACTATTCATAGAAATTTCTAAAATTTATTAGAGATAATGATTATTTAGAAGATCCAAGGGCTCTCTGTACATGTATGTTAATTTATAAAAGTTTTGGGATTCGTAACAAAGATCACATAATTGTACTCTGGAAAAAACAGGTAAGTAACCAGTCTAGCCTGAATTTGCTCACTGTACATTGTGTGAACAAGAGTGAAATAATTAATTTTTTTTTTTAAGCAAATGCTTTAGTAGTAACACATCCATGCATTAGTATAAGTTCTTTCTGCCTCCTCTCACTCTTCTGTGCAGAACAGAGAAATCAGGCAGGCAGGTGTAAGGAACTCTGGTAGGCAGAGCTCTGAGGAATGGACATATTAACTATTGAGAGCCTACACCTCACTGGAAGCAAAAGTTCACAGAAATTGGAAAGATGTAATGAATACTGCCTCCTCCTCTAATCTTCCACCCTCCCCCTTGTCTCTTGCTCCCCTGAACAAGGCTACAGCAGATACATTGCTCAACTTTAATGGAATCCCTCTCTTTCAGGATATCATGTCCTCAGGCCACAAAGCAGATTTTACAGTTGTTTCCTCTTGTATCCTTGTTTCTACTCACAACATGAGTCTCAAAGGTTCAAGTGTGTGATGAATACCAAAAGCCTGACTGGGACTGCGGGAACTTGGAGTAACAGTGGCTAACAACACGCTACACCCAAATGATCAAATTCTGAAGTTATTAGTACTCTAGCTTTCAAAACCACAGTCAACAACAACTTTTTGTTTCAAAATCCACTCCTCTGTGTTTTGTTAATTTGCATATCATAGTTATTTGCATACCAGTACTATATAACCTCATTTGGATAGTCTCACAAGCTAATAGCTTCTGACTCACATTAATAGGTTCCAAACTGTGGTTTAGTACTGCCCAAAACCTTCTAAAGCAAAATGTAATTTATGTAGAAATGTTTCATCATCAAATACTAATAAAAATCTGGCTTAATGTGTGCTGCAGTATTACCTCGACTTCCAGTAGAAATAAAGAGGGAAAAAAAAAAACAAAGGACGTCCCTCACACTATTGTTTTCTTAAAAAAATCTTTTAAGGAAGCAGAGGAGAGGAAACTATAGAGCTAAATTAGAATGACATCATTTGACCTTTCAGAAAAAATGCATTTGCTGTATTAAAAAGAAAAGAAAAGAAAATTATGAGCTACTACTGACATTTTTAGAAGTAGAAACAATAGCTCTCTAAGCTTCTGATAAGCTCATTTTTTTACTCACATGTCAGGGTAAATGATTGTTTAAAGAACCAAATCTAGCATCAAAGTAATAAGTTGTCCAACTTATGATGAATTAGAATCTTTCTTCTTCACCATCTCCTTTAAATTTTCAAAATATCCTTAAGCTACAGGCAGACCCCGAGCCTTTTGGAACTATTCAAAGGTCATTTCAGCTACATACTCTATCATGCATATTACTGCACTAACCAGGGGATAGGACTCATTTTAATCCAAAAGTGAAGTCCATGTAATGAGACGTGGCCATGGGGCCTGCACACTGAACAAAGAGTTTACATGCGTTCAGTCAGAAACTGATGTATTTGCCTACTCAAGAAAAATGAGGAAAAAAGCCGCCCCTGATTTCAAATTAAAACAGACAGGGATTAATAACTTCATACTGGTCCTTTACCATACATTCTGGAATATTCTAAACATTTACTTTTAAATGGAATTTTTTTTTTCTTCTGAATACTTAATCTTTATCAAGCATGCCAGTCTGAGAAACAAGACTAACAAAAAGGCAAGCAGGAAAATCTGTGTTACATACACAAAAAAAAAGTGTAAAATATTTCACTCTATGGGAAGTGAACAGTGCTGAAATTTAAGCCAATAAAGGGAGATTACGTTTGTCAACTTTAAAGGAGCTAGAGATTAGGACCATGAAATAAAGCTTTTTTATTTTTTTGCTTTTGATACATTAAGATAATAACAATTATTTTAGTTAGAATTTAGAAAGAAATTGTTTAGTCGAGGCCTTCCTTTCAACATGATATTTGACACTTCAAACAGTGACAACAATAGCAGGCAAAACAACATATTCAAACCAGTCTTGTCAAATAAAAACTCATGACAGGTTGTGTTTTGGGGAATAAAGAGTGCCTTGCAGTGATACCCAAGAAAGTTCTGCTCTCATAAGCAGGAAGCATCTTAGAACCACACTCCTCACAGGCCAATTAGGAGCCCTGTGTCCTGGCTCACCCCCAGCCAGAAGCCAAGCCCCATGCAGTCACTCCCTCACCAGAGGGATCAGGGAGAGAATTGGAACAGTACAAGCCAAAGAGCTCATGGGCTGAGATAAACACAGTTCAATAGAAAAATAATATCTGCACACACAAGCAAAACAAAACAAAGAATTAATTCCCTGCTTTCATGGGCAGGCAGGTGTTCAGCCATTCCCAGGATAGCAGGGCCCCATCACGGGTAATGGTTACTTGGGAAGAGAAAAGTCATCTCTCTAGTTCCCCTCTTCCTCCTTCTTCCTTCTACTTTATATACTGAGCATCATGTCATAAGGTCTGGAATATCCCTTTGGTCAATTTGGGTCACCTGTCCTGGCTGTGTCTCTCCCCCAGTGTGGCAGGATGAAAAGCAGAAAAGGCTTTGGCTCTGTGCAAGCCCTGCCCAGCAGTAATAGAAACATCTCCACATTATCAACCCTGTGTTCGGCACAAATCCCAAACACTGCCCCTACCAGCCACTGGGAAGAAAATTAGCTTTACCCCAGCTGAAATCAGCATACTCTGTTGCAGCAGTTAGCTTGCTTTCAGGCATTAATGAGTATTACATTAATGGAACTATATTGACACTATATCAGCCAGCCTGTTCAGACATTGCAGTGCTCAGAGCTGCAAGTTCAAAAGCAACAAATTTAAAACAAACTTAGCTTGATATGAAAAAAGCATTCACTGGGACCAAGAGTGTTTGTCTCTTTTTTGTTGTACAAAGAAGAATATGTTCAGCAACAATGACAGATACCTAGATTCCCATTGTTATAAATAGAGACAAGCTAATCTGAATTAATAACTAATAACTAAATTTATTTAGCAATCGCGTAACAATTTAGAGTTCAAATTTGCCCCGACCGCAGCTCGATCGGGGTAAGCCCAGAGTCGAGGAACAGAGCAGCTCAGGGTGCAAAGCGGAGCCTGAAAGGGTCAGTGCCTCCTTTGAGTTTGCACACCATGATACTCCAGCAGCGGGTTTTTATACGTTTTATTTTGCTTTTGGCACTAAGTCATTGTTGTAGACTGCATATTCATGCAATCTTTTCTCACGGAGAAGGCATTCCGGCTGCTGATGTCTTCTTGGCAGCAGATCATCGGTGATTTTGTATCCAGGTGTCCCCTGGAAGGGGGACGGCGACTGCATATTTCGGCGACTGCATATTTCGGGGCTTCATCCGTTTTTTTCCCGCTTCTGGTGCTGAGTCCGGGGAGTGGCATCGACGCCTTGCGTCTGTGCTTGACTTGGGTGTGCCCTGATGGTCAGCTTTCAGGGCCTTTGTTTTCTGTGGGCTAGGGCTTTTCAAATGTTAATCAGGTGCTAGTCAGCTCCCCGGCAACTTAATCTGCGAATTCCTCCGCCTTGGTTTTTACTGTAACTCTAAAAATGTTTTATGACTACAGTGCATAACCTCTCTAACTACAACTTATTACGTGTAACCCCAACTGCACGAATTACATATATAACACCATGGATCAAGCAAGATAGCACAACAGCTTTGACATTAGGGAAAGGCAAACTGCATTTAAATAAGCCCAAAACAGAGGGAAGAAATAAACCAGAACTTTGCACTCCGCTATACTTTCTTCTAAATAATTATATATATATGGGCATCCTTTCTTCCTGGTCTCTTCAGCTCATCACTCTGTGATTCAGGTTTGAGAAAAAAGGTGAGATACTCAGATCTACAGAATGAGTGGCCCTTAAGGACCCTGTCTATTCAGAAGTTCCCACACAGTTCTTCAGGTATTTTGTGGGCAATAAAAATGCACGACTAAGAATTGCATGACCAGAAGGTATGCAAATATTTAGCATGAGTCCAGTTCAATGTCCTTTGTCAGGAGAATGCTCCTGCTGAAAAAAACCACCCTGCTAAAAGGAGTGGGTTTTGTCACTGATTCAAACAACAATGTTCTCCCTGTGTCCCCTAAGTCTCTCTTAATTCTCAGAACAAAATAATTTTTGCACAGTATTTGATTTGGCACACCTTAGATTAGTTAATTCAAGACATTTTTTTTGTTTCCTTTTCTCAACGTAAAGTGCTCCCTGCAGGTTAAACCAAGAAAGTGTGGTTGTCATCAGGCATGCAATGTTTTAATGTAAATTGCCATATATCAGCTTGGAAAAAACATTTAGCTTTTCATAATTTTTTAAATTTTTCTGAAGGATAAGTCTGATATTTACAAATAAGGTGACAAATCTCAAAAGTAGCAATGTATTTCAGAAATTGTGTTTACATTTTCAGTATAGTTCTACATTAATTAAACACACAAGGCATTTGTTGTTATAATTGAGATGGTGGCAAGTTCTGCAGCTGAAATGTTAAACAATGTGAGCTGTTCATATAACTCAAACAACTACCATGCAGATCTATTAAAAATACACTTTTCTCTTATACTTCACATATCCTTGATGTTATAAGCTGAAATGTGTACTGAGAGTACACAAAAAATAAGTGTTTATTTACAAGCTTATACAGTATTGTCAGTACTTATTTACAACCAGAAATAACTTTTTCCTTGATATTTGCTGTAGCTCAAGTTTGCATGGAAAACAAACACTTAAGGCCATGCCTAACTAAATGCTACTGCTCATTCTTGTCAGTATAAGCACAATTACAAGCTGCATCTTGTAATTCCAAAAAAATCTGATGCTCTTCTCTCTTCATTTGACATTCTGCATAAATAAAGTTCTGATCATACTGCTTTCCAGTCAAGACACACAAAGACTATAATTAAAACTAACATTAATACAATTTCTTTCAAAAAAACAGCTGGAATCCCACTCTTAGTATCTTGAGTGGGAATGTTTGTTGTGGCTTATTAGTATGCTGTACCTGTATAACAAAATGGACTGCATAGAGTATTCAGGGATTTATTAATGACAGGATCACCTATTGCACACACATATATAAACCATTTATCTACAAGTTTACTGATATAAAAACACCTCATGAGTAAAACGTGCAGGATCAGACTATGTTACAAAAATTTACATTGACAAAATTCTACAGGGTAGAAAGTAGAGCTCTTTCCATACCCAGCTCATCATAAAAAGAACAAAAAAGTACAGATATTCCATTAAAATAAGTTGAAGGTAGACCAATTAAACCTCTTAATTCTGAAAGTATTACTGATGCCCTTTATTGAAATAGATTACTGATCTTTGTACCTAGGCATAAAACTATTTTAAATATTTTTATGTAAACTAATTGTGCTACAACAGTTGAATAAATAGTGATAATTAAAATCTCAGACAAGGTTGGCCTAATATACATAACTATCTCTCCAGCCATTGTTGAATGATTTGGAACTCAGAATTTCAGGCTAGATACAGTTTCTAGAAGTTCACCCTTTAAATGGCAATCTGCAAAGAAACAAATATTTGAGAATTTGTTCTTATCATATACAAAAGGAAAATTATTTGTGTTTTAAATTGATTTTACCCACATAAATAATATGCAAGATATATTCAACTTTATTTCCCTTACTATTATAGAGCAGGGAGCTTGTGAAAATCCAGTCGAAATTCTAAAGAGATACAGAGAGACCTTAAGAAAGACAAGCAAGATGAATGTCCCAAACAGCAATGGGATGTTTAGATTTAACTCAAGGACAATAAATGTGATTTACACTGTTCTCATCAAGCTTGCATTCACCCTGTGATAATTTGTATCAGCTACAGTAAGATTAATCACCTTGAAAGATTGTTTACCTTCTCTATTTTATGTAAAAATGTCAGTTTATTGGTGCTTCTTAGTGAAACAGTATATTTATCCATATATTATATTTTGTTTTATCAGTAGATAAATCAATATTTTGCAGTTTTAGAGGGATACTGCTTTTCAGATTGTAATTCTAGAAGGCAGTTTAAAAGCAACACACTGTGATGTGAAGGTCTTGGCCATCATGAATATCAATTGCTCAACATCCTAATATTCTGTGAAATCTTCTCTGTTATAAACACTAATTTTGTAGTAATGAGCACGTGTCTGTTTCTCTCACTGAAGTATAAATGACATGGGGAAAACAGAATAAACAGAAGGGATAAACAAAGCAATTATGTTTTAAAAAGAAGCATTTAAACAGTTATACAAAAAAGAAATACTAATTACATAATCACTGATGAAAGAGAAAAGAAAATTTAGCAATGCAAAAAGGAAGGTCATTCACCATGAAATTTAAGGAAATGGGCCAAACTTGTTTATTAAACAAGTATTGTGCCCCCAACAGCTTAATCTGCATAGCCAAAACTGGAAGGGGGTGAAGGTTAACAGTATGCTTCACCCATTTTCTCCAGTAATATGGTAACTTCCCAGGGAGACTTTTAGTTAGGCTGTAGCTCTATATTAATCTTGAACAACTACCTCACTTAGGCACAAGTGAAAATCCTCACAAGAATATTCAAAGTTTATTCATGCCTAATAATGGCACAAGACTGAGGGTTAAGAGGTAGGTCACTGGTAGCAGCAGACTTTTAAAGAAAAATAGTAAATCTGCACTCTTCCAGCTTTCTTCTCTATCTCCTTACTTCAGCATGGATAAAAGAGAAAATAGGCCATGAAAGCAAGATCCTTTAAAGCATTCCATTTAGTCTAAAAACTAGCAGCATTAAAAACATGAATGATCCTGGTTCTACAAATGTAGCAACAGTTCTGGAAGGTTTTAATGTCCTTCCTTATAGCCACCAGGCAGAAAATGTGCAGCTTTACCCTCTCAGTATAGATTTCTGTTTCAGAAAAAAACAGAAACATCAAGTGATTTGCTTAATTAACCAGTGAAGTCAGACTCACAAACAGTAATCCCAGTAAATTTACAAAATTAATCTGCAGTGCAAGAACTGTTTGCTGGAGAAATTAAAGAATTTTTATTATTTAATAAATTTAACGTTGTTGTATTTCAGAAAACTTCCAGATGGTGGGAAGTGGGAGTACAGTTATTGAACAAATTATTCATTTCTGCCTAGCTACAGAATGTGTCAACAGTCCTTGGATACAATACTTAGAAGCCTAACATTAAGAAAGACTACTGAAATATTCTTACAGGAGGTCAGTGTAGTTCTTTGTTCCCTAATAAAACCCCCAATCCCCAACAATCTTATTATTCTTCAATCTGTAGGCACCTTTTTTCTTTTTTTTTTTTTTGCTGGAAGAGCATTAGGGACTTGAGAGACACTGTTTTTTCTATTGTCTGATTTTCAGGCAAAAAATTTTTTTTTCTTTTCTTTAAAGCATTATTCTGAATCATATTAGATACAGCTGGAAAGAAGCAAATGTTTTCCTTAATGCAGAATCCAGACTTTGAAAACCACTTAAACACACAAATATATGTGACAAATAATATGCAAACAAGTATGCATTTATGCATCATTTATATAGTCATGTTGTTCAAAGGCTAAATTGCTTCTCACATTTCTACCCCAGAGGTAAAACATTTAATTCTTGTTTCTTTCCATTTTTTCGCTATTACCCTCTTACATCTATTTCAAATCACAGAATAGTCTGAGTTGGAAGGAAGTCACAAGAATCAAGTCCAGCACTTTAGTCAGTGTTTCATATGGGGATCAAACCCACAATGTTAGCATTTTAACATCACGCTTTAACCAAATGAGCTAATTTTTATCTCTGCTGTGAAGTTAAGCAGTTACTATTAGTTAGTCTACTCCTACAGTGTAGTGTTAGAATCTCTGCTAATATTTTCCGTCATAAAGGACTTGAACACTGCATGCCTGGTCTACAAGGACTGGAAGTTAATCATTACTCTGATAGCACAGAGGAAATAATGAGCTTTGCAGAAGGTTTTTATCTGGTGTCTTTTTCCTGAAAAAAATAATAAAAGCAATGCTGTCCAATACTGCTCTTAAGTGACTTTAAATATAAACATACATTTTTAGTTTTCATAGCAATCCTATGCCAACCAACAGGTAGCATTCATTGACAAGTTAATAAGCAGAAAATGTGTTTTTCTTTGCCATTGGAATGGAATTGGACATTAAAATAAGGAAGGAAGAGGACTCTTCATCCTTTACCTATTACCTAGCAGCTAACCAGTCTCTAGACTGAATTTCTAGTTTGAATCTTACTACGGTGGAATACCACACTGATACTGGAAATTATTTCAGGGACATCTGTAGATTAGAAGGGAAAGAACTGAACACATACCAGAAAAAAAAAAAGGGAAGAGAAAAAGTACAGGGCAGGAAAGTGTAGGTGTCATTTCCCTGGCACCAGTTCCTGTAGGGTGAATGCCTTTGAAAGCAGACAGAACAGCTCTGTTGTGGTGCATGGGTGAAGTATCAGGAGGAAATTAAAATATTTTTAAAGATGAGAGCCTTGGAGCAAATTAATCTTTCTTTTTCCTGAGTGAGGACTTTATTTAATGACAATTCCATATGACTGCTGAAGTATAGAAGTTAAACTGTTCAGAGCATCATTTGATGCACTAGAATGCTCATTGCCATTTTAGTGATAAAACTGGCTTAAGTTCCTGGAAATTCTGAAGACAGCTTTGCATACTGCTGGCATTACCTAGAAGGTGTGGATATAAAACAAGTATGGGATTTGCAAGGCTAGGCAGCACATCTTAGGTAGGGAGTATAGATGGAAAAGCATACAAATTCTCAGATTCTATAGTCTTTCTCCAGGTCTGTTGAGATATTCTCCTTACAAACATGTTTTGATGAATGCTTAAGAATCAGATGCTTTTTAAAAATGTCTGTTTTCTACAGCACAAATGAAAACAGACAGGGAGGTCACTATGCTGAATTTGTACCAGTGACAGGTCCTCTCATCCCACAAAATTCTCCCGAAGCAGAGAAGGTTACTTGCTACACAGAAATAGAATGAGATATAGGATAGAAAGATAAATTGTTTTTAAAATTAAAATAATGTTATGAAGTTCAAAGCCTACTTTCCCTTGCTCATGCCAATCATTCTCATATTTGCTGAGGTCTGCTTCTGGTTCTCCAGTTGAGTTCTGACATGTCCTTTCCAATGTTAAAATTTTTCTTTCTGCTTAAACTATCTTTACCACACTTCTCCCAACAAGTGTTTTGTTTTCAAATGTGTTTATGTAACAAAAGTCAAATTTTCAGTGCCAAAGTTATGAAATTTCTTCATATATTAGCAGCCATCACTAACAAACAAATCAGTTAGACTTGCAACTGCAGGACTTTGCATGACTGGACCCAGATATCTTAAAGCTCTTAAAATGGCATGCATATAGATAAGGATATGATTCATCATTTCTCTGTTGCAATAATTACTTTAAAATATACCATTAATAAAATATTCAGTAAAATGCCTAAATGGGTTGATAATAAAAGTGTATATGTAAGTTGTCCAAGATGCCCAAAATATGTGATATTCTTGAGATAGAATTAACATTTCAACAGAATTAAGACATCTTCAACTGTTTCTTTTTGTTGTAATTTTAAACCAACTTGGTTGCCAAGCTACTATTATAGGATTTTAGCAGGTATTGAGCCACTCGTCTAACTCTGCAACTTTCAAAAGCATTTCATCATTACATTTCTATTTCCCCAAATATCATTCGAAATTCCAGATGCTGGAAAGGCAGTAAAGATGATGAAATAATATTAAAATTTTATTTTCTTCCTTTTACATCAGTGAGAATATCAATTAGCATCTGGTGAACTATGAAACAAAAATTTAAGTATTCTTTCAAAACTACAATTCAGAGTACCACTTTGAATTCTACTGGCAAAACACAGATTCTGGAAACAGTTGTCCAACAAAACTGTCCCACACACTGCTTATAGTCTTATTTATTATGTAGTTTTCAGTGTGATTTTTTAACTGAATTCCAGAGTTTTTATTTCACTTTTACTACAGCTCTCATAGCAATTTCCTCAAAAATTTGCAGAGCATTGCTTTCAATAGACTGCCTACTTCAATGTATGAGATTGTAACTCTAATTTTTGACTACCAACAGGAAAGAAAAGCAGAGGGCTATGCTTTTTTCTTTCTGAGTTTGACAGATTTAGCTTGGAACGGAAAATTAAGGATTAATTCATGCTGAAATTAAAATGATTGGCAAAAAAAGTAAAACACAAGGAATCAGTAGAAGTCTAAGATGAATATGTAAGTGTAGACTATAGAACTCAGAATTCTTTTTTAACTTCAACATTAATTTTCTGAAGTTGAAAATCTAGATTTTAGAGAATATAGCTATTGAATTTTGACCCTCTTAAAATAATTTTTTAAAAAACTCTAAACTGAAAAGTAATTTCAAAACATGAAAGACATCAAAAGATTTATTTAGAAACTACCAACATGTTTTAACTCTTTTTAATTTGTTTCTTTTTAGTTTTGGAATCCTATCCCCAAAGTTAGTAATTCACAGACTATTGAAAAGACACTTGATTTTGTTACTGCTGAAAATCCTTCTTCTTTAGGAATAAATCTTGATCAAAAATGAAAAAAGCTTTCATCAGTCCAAGTTAGTCTGTAAGGCATCTAGAATCTTCAGAATATTTAAATATACCCCAAGGTAAAAGTTTTTCATACTGAATTGATTTCACAAGCTAAATTTATCACAGACCATTTGTTCCCAGCTTCTTGGGAAATAAGCAGAGGCAACTTCAATCATTAAGAAATTTCTCTGGAAAAAAATGAAACAGCAAATGGACTCACTATACTGCACATTCTATTATAATTAATCTGTAGCACACAAGTATGCAAGGCATTCTACTAGCAAGCTGAAATATTGTTATTAGACAATGCATCTGAGAATATAAGAACACCAGTAAGCTTTTTAAAGCTTTCTTATTACCAATTTCTGTGACGTCATTCTGTGCCAGATTCAGTGGAATCTTAAACACATCAACCTACTTGAATCCAGAGTCTGTATTCTCCTGCTGCCTCTAGCTTGACCCAATTAGTTTGAAAACCTTGGCCAAAACTTGTCCCTTGATATTTTGTAATCAAAAGCTGCTACCACCATCACTTTATACGTACTCAGGAAGGTGTTTGTTTTAAAAGGCTCCAAACTGCCATGATAAGCAATTATCCTGTCATTTTCTTCAGCTTACAGAAACCCAAGACAAAGGACAGTACAGTTGCTGTACTGTCTACCTGACAGAATACAAATAACTTGCTAGTTTATTGGACTAGGGTTTCTTTGGACAGAATACAGCTCTATAAATCCTGAATTTTTACATCTATAGCCTTTGAAAATTTTTTGCATACCTGAAGGAAAAATTAAGCTCACCATCCAGTCTCTAATAGCAGTAAAGTGAGATGACATATATAAGAAGTCAAACAGAAGAAACAACAGTCCAGAATTAGAATTTGTGAAGAAGCAGCTTTCATGGAACGTACTTACTTTCTGGAAGCATTAATGAAAAAGTGTAGTTAAAAGTGTATCTTAATTATGTGGAATATTTGCAAGTTTATATACAAACATACTATATAAACAATATTTTCCTTTTACTGCTACTTCATAATAAAGTTCATATCCAACTACATCATACCTTTTCTGTGTTCCATCTTTCTCTGAAAACTTCCCATGATTTATGTTATAGAAACTGTATTTTGCCAGAAAGCTGCAACAGAGACACTGATGTTACAGGCGTTAGGATGTACTTCTTCAGTCTTACTGAACATGGACAGAAAATGTTAATAGTAGCCACATAAACAATTTGTCAACAGATGTTCTGATGCAGTTATTTTCATGTCTGGAATTTTCCATTTGAGGAATAGTTTTAATGGAAATGAGAGAAATTCTGCTTAGACTTTGTATTCAAAGTTTGTTGGTTTTCCTTAGTGGGCTCTCCTTCATGCCTCTTCCTCCCCTTTTTGAAGCTACATTGGTGTCTTATCAACAAGAAACAGCAGTTAAATAATTGCTCAATGCGTATGCCAAAAGCTACATTTTTCACATTTTACAGAAGTTTGTCTTATCAACTGCTTCTATTCTAAATTTTCAGTGAGTGATTTTAGAATTGTGGCAGGCTATGAAGATAAATTGAAAATTTTGTCTATCCATTGCATGAAGTGAACCAAAATATTCTGCTACATCTCAATGCACTATTTCAATTTGGCACAGACAGAAGAGAACCTTGTGAGCTGATCTAAACAAAGTCTGTTTGAAAAGAGCTGAGAGATAACCTACTTCTGTTTATATCTAAACAAGCACAAAGATTTTTAAATGCTTTAGAAACCAAGGAAATCATTCCTCATAATTTGAAAGAGATCAGATTCAACCCTCCCCAAAAAAGAGCAGGAAGGAATTTGCTGTGACACTAGACAAATAAATCGCCTATTTCTTCTCAGTAAGTACAAGGAAAAACCCATAGAAACACAGTGCAGAGGAACCTGTTTTGTAAACTGCAACAGCAAACAGTACAACTGCAAGTTACAGAATTAGAGTCAAATTCTGTCCTGGGGTGTCCACTTAGGAAGGCACCTATTAACAATCCTGATACATGATTAGTTAAGAAAAGATCTCACTGGCACACAGTTACTCTGGAAGTGCATTATGAAACACATACCATTGCTAAGAGAAAAGCCTTTTATTAATTAGCTTATCCCTGAGAATGTTTGATTTACAGCACTGCTTTTTTCAAAATCGATGTGGGTTACAGAAGTAGTAGCTCCTCCTCTCATCAGATAAAGACTTATTCAGGATCATGCCCAGAATGTGTTGAAAACAGGCAACAAAAACTCCCCAACTCTGGGTTAGCCCCACTATTTAGCATTGCCCAAAACTGTGGCAGGCTATGAATAAGATGGTAAATTGAAAATTTTGTCTATCCAGTGCATGAAGTGAACCAAAATATCCCTCAGTTGTCCTACATCTCAATGCACTATTTCATTTTGTCACAGAGATAACATCACAAGCTGATCTGCAGCTACCACCAAGGAGTCTTTAAATTTAAGGGATTGTTGAGATTGAAACAGAAATAAAGAGTCCCTTTTCTGGATAGGTGGGAAGAAGAAAGTCAAAGACTTTTGCTTCCATGAAGCTTCACCATCCACCCAAAGCCCATCTGTTCTGACAGGAGAGAATGTGGAGAGCAGCCATTCTGTATAAAGTACTTGTGGGCAGCCGGGGGGCATGGGGGGGTTGGTGTGCCAGATCTTTTACTCCTCTGCAGGCTCATACTTCAGCTTTTCCTCAACAAGACAAGAACAGCTACTTGTTCAAGTTCCATTAAATAACTAAGTGGTAATAGGCAATTTTCTCTTTTCTTTCCAGTTCAGGTGCCAAATGGGACACCAAATACCAGCTTCCCATACATTTAAAGAGAATCCCCTTTACCATCTCTGGTTCAAGGTCCAATCCAGGCTGGAGCACACCAGAAGAGACACAGGAGGTGGCAAGACAGAGAGGGAAATGCGGGCGAGGAGAAAGCCAGAAGCAAGGAAGGGAAACTCCTGAAGAAGGACTGAAGCCATGGGAGTTCAGTGGGCGGAAGGTACATGAACAAGTGAGTGAGCCAGGGCCTTTTCCCTCCTCCCATTACCCTATAGCTGCCCCATAGGGACCCATCTTTCCCTGCTTTCCCTCTGGCCTAAACCATGACCTGGTGTAGCCCACTCTCCACCAGGCTACTGGAGCTTGCCTGAAAGGCCAGCCCAGACCTTGGCCCTGGCAATCTCTCTTCCTGCAAGGGCCAGACAGCCACCACAGCTGCCACCCATCTGACCCCACTGGGGAACCTGGACTGAGGAGACAGAGCAGGATGAAAGGAATGAGAAAGACTCAGAGAGCGCCCAAAAAACAGATGGAAAGGAGCCACTAGGTATAGCTGGGGTATTCCTGGGGAAAGGAGCAGGCAACAGGAGGGGCTAAAAGAGAGAGGAAGCTGTGAGGGAGCCAGGGAGGCTCACCCAGATATTCACCCTGCTTCACCCAGTGCAGCCACACCCAGACCTCACTGCTTGTGGACATTTAATCACATGTTCCCCTGCGTCCCACCACATCGTAGTAACTCATTGCTCTCCTCATATTGGAAAGAAAAGGGGAGAAGAGCTAAGACTTCTTTGTCTCCCATCTTCCCAGCTGTCTTTGAAACCAGACATAAAATGATTTAGTCATTTTGAAGGAAAACAAATAAAAATGGTTTCCTAGCAATAGGATTTGCAGTATTGGTCTCTGAGGAAACTCTCCTCGATGTTTTTAAGGCTTTGCCAGTTTACTAATATGGGAATAAAGGTACTCACATCATATAAATGTTATTTGTTTAAACAAGGACAAGTCTCTACTGCTTTTCGGCAACAGAGGCGTTGCAAAGGATGGTGTTAAAAGAGCTCATGTACTTGCAAAAAAGCAAGAAATTTCAAAACTTCATAGCAAATAGCTAGGACACCTTCAACACATATAATTTCATTTAATCATACAGTGTATTATACCCCCTCCTACAAACCTACAAAATTCTATTTCAAGACACAAACTTATGAGTACCTGTAACTACAGAACAGCTAATCAAAATTCAAATAAGTTATAAATTAGACAAACAAATAAGTTATAAATTAAACAAAGAGGCTACAAAAGATGTTTCACTTCTTCAGCATCAAAAGAGCTAAGAAAAAAAAATCTTAGCAATCAGAGAAAGAAACAAAGAAGAGAAAATAAGCAAAGCATGGAAAGGTATACATCCGTGGAGTAATTGTATGTTGATGTGAAGGTTTGGTTCCCCATTACAAGAAGAGATGTTACTGCACTCACCCAGAATCACAGAAGGACTGAGGTTTGAAGGGGCCTCCAGAGATCATCTAGTCCAGCCATAATAAGCCTAGCACTCTCAAGTCCACTACTCAACCATGGACCTAAGGGCCACGTCTACAGATCTTTTACCTCCAGGGTTGGTGACTTTACCACTTTCATGGGCACACTGTTCCAATGACTTACTACCCTTTCAGGGAAGGAAGTTTTCCTAAGATCGATTCTAAAGATAGACAAGGTAATCAAGACTATAAAACGGTTTTCATATGAAAAGCAAGTAAGAAGACCCATCTTCCAGCACACACCACTTGGTGAAGTCTGTAAGGAAATGAAAGGCCATGTATTTTCCATAACAAGTTGTAAAGGCCAACTCATCCCTCATGTTAAAACTGGCAGTTATAGGAGCATCCTTCACAGCTCTTATCATCCATGCCAGCTTGAAGATTGGAAGGCTCTCCTGAGTACTCAGGTGAAATCTACCTACCAGGAGAACTCTCTGCTCACCTTATAAGATATGAGCATCTGAGACCCTTCTTCCCTGCAGCAATCTCTGAGCCATCTGTTAATCTTCCTTGACTTCCTCCACAATTGGCCTGTACATCAGACAGCCGAGTATTACAGACTTTTACAATCTAAGTTAGATTAGTTTAGAGTGTGCTGGGTGATCCCAAGCTATTTTCAATTAGCTGTTGTCAGTTATTAAGTCATTTAACCCAAATAAGCACTGCTAGAAGCAAATATTTACCACCTGGTTGTAGCTGAGTGAAACACCATATCTGAAGCTCAAAGAGGAAGAAATTGTAGAGAGTATGGTTAGCCATTCCCACCATGAGAGGAATTGACCTTATGTTTATGTTTCTCTAAATTACTGCTATAGCTTTGTATATAATTTAATGGAGTTTTAATTCCCCTGATTCAGCTGTCAAAATACTTTGCGGTTAGTTTATGGATCACTTCTGGTGTCCTGCTCACCATCTAATTAGACTACTGTAAATGGGAAGGAGGTCCCAGACTTTTTGCCTTTATTTTATGAATAAGAAATGTGTTTGGCAAAATCCAGTGTTCTGGGAGACTGGGCTAGATCCAACAAATAAAAGCTTATTAAATGAAATAAAGTGGGTTTGCCACTGGCAGCTATATCAGTCTGGCTGCTTTTCTAAAAATTGTGGTACTGTAAGCTGCCTTTAATTATGTATTCACACTTCTTACCATTTATTATACAGGCAAGAACAGTTTCTTGCTGTCCACATTTAAATTTGCCATATATTTTTTATTTATGATTCATAGAAATAATGAATTTTTATCTGAAATGCTTCACATTAAAAATTCATGATGCAAATATGGCACATTTATGTAGTTAGCCAAGTTCCTGTTCAGAATCACTGCTTCATTTTCCGTAGAACAGCCGATTCCAGTTCCCATCATTACAACTCACTGGCTCAGCTGCCGGCAATGAAACAGAACCAGCTTTGTTTAAATAGCATTAGTACCATACTGGCAGATTGACAACTGGCATAGAAAGGTGCTATGCAAAAAGCTGACTGTTCATTTCACTGGTCATGTAGAAAGCTGACTCAAAATGAAGAAAATTGCTTCTATGAACTTCTCGAAACAAGCAAACAAAATAAATAAACAAATAAAAAACCCACAAAAACTGTTTGAAGTGAACAGAAGTTGTTGCTCCTCCAAACAATGTTTCATTTTCTTCTTGATTTTTTTCAAATGTGGAAGAAGGGAGGAAGGAAAGGAAGGAAGGAAGGAAGGAAGGAAGGAAGGAAGGAAGGAAGGAAGGAAGGAAGGAAGGAATGTTCGACAACTTTTACTCAAATTTGCAAGTACTACTAGACATGTAAACACAATTACTGGCTAAGGTTTTGAACAAAAAGCTTTCACATGGCATTGGGTATCATCACAGTGGCAAATACTTATGTTGTTTATAGAGTTGGCAATTTTTCCTGTATCTGCAGCACAGATTTGAGCATCATCATTCATAGTTACTAAATTAGCTTTAATAATGTGATGTTGTTTTCATTAAATAAGAAAATACAGCCATTCCTTAGGAAGCTGAGACATTTTCCTTCCTCATTGCTGCATGCATATGTACCTATGAAAAAATGGAGCTTGGTTAAGTCAGGTGCAATGCACATAAACAAGAAAAATAATAGTAAATAGCAAACACAGAGAGAGAATGCTTAAAAAGGAACGCTTAAATCCTCATTTTACAGACCATAGGTTGAGAGACTTGAGACTCATCTGTGTCTGAGCTATTACCTTAATACAATGAATCCAAGAGAGGGACAGACAGGTAGGATATATTATGACATTCTGGAAGCAAGACTAATGATCTAGAATTATGCCCCTGATGTTGTGCTGTTGTACATATTTTATATTTGCAATTTTGGTGTTGAAAAGACCATATTGCACTGTTTATCAATATCTGTTTGAAGAGCACCAACCCTTAATATTTTTACAGAATGCTATATCTCAACCATGTTGCTGTCTCTGAAGACCTGTGCTTTAGTTATGCTTGCTAAATAGCATTTTAGACTCAAAAGGACATGGTGTGAATGCTGTTTGCAACTCAGCTAATCAGAACAAAATAGTTGCCTCCTCTCATAAACTCCTGCAAAGCTTTGCTATATTATAGTTGAAAAAGTATTTGCTGGACTTCTGAAGACATACACCTGTACATACTTGTCTAATAACGGCTGTGAGAACAGCAATTTAACACTCCAGTTAGACCTGCAGAAGAAGACTGACTCTATTCAAGACCAGGGTTAAACTGTTACACATTTTCAGATTTATTGTTGTGCATTAATTATCTACTACAAATCCTGAAGCAACCATTTTGAATAACTTAGAAAGCAGGCAAATAGCCTTCATTTCAATATACATATTTCTGTAATATATGTTTACTAATATTCTGTTTATACGACTAGATATAATCTGAAAGAAGAAAATATTTTAAAATTATAGTTTAGGCAAAAGAAAGGCATATGGAACCTACTTCCCACTTATTCTTTAGTATGGAAAGAAAAAATGATATTACAAAGGGCACAGGAAGGACATTGATCTATTAGAGCAAGTCCAGAGGAAGCCACCAAGATGATTAGAGGGATGGAGCACCTCCATACTTTCCTACAAGGAAAGGCTGAGAGGGGTTGTTCAGCCTGCAGAGGAAAAGACTCCAGAGTGACTGAATTGAGTCACTCTGAATTCCAGTACCTGAAGGGAGCCTACAAGAAGGATGGAGAGACAATTTATATAAGGGCACATAGTGACAGGACACGGGAGTGATTTCAAACCATTGTAGAGTAGGTTTAGATTAGATACTAGAAAGAAATTCTGTCCTGTGAGGGTGAAGAGGCACTCTAAACAGGTTGCCCAAAGTTGTGGCTGTTCCATCCCTGGAGGTGTTCAAGACCAGCTCTGAGCAACCTGGTTTAATGAAAATTGTCCCTGCCCAGGAAGGGTTGAGACTGGGGAGGTTGGAACTACATGATCTTTATGATCCTTTCCAACTTAAACCATTCCAGGATTTTATGAATAGAGAACAAAACATTCTGAAAAAAAACTCTGGATAAGAATTTATATTACTGGAAAGGGTGGTAATTGTTAAAGATGTGAGAGATTCTTGTAAATCTTTATTAACAGTCGTTATAAATCCATTAAATGCAAACAGTAGTATTCCCACACAAGATGTTCAGAACAAATTAATTGCATAACAACAGCCTACACATCATATGAGCAAATGTGTAGACCAGTGAAACAGACAAATCGGCCTTTAATGTCTATGTACATTATAGATGGCTGTAAAACAAGCTCTGGTTCATTGATTTATCTTGTACTTTCTGTACTTCATGACTAGGATAGTAAGTGGATCATTCCCTCTAAAAAGGTGGGGGGAAAGTAAGGGATCTTTCAATGACACTGATCAGTGGATATATCCTCAAAATAAATGTTAAAATACTTATTATATCAGTTCTTACAGAAAGGATGGTCTACAGGGGACTAGACTAACAGAGACAGGAGGATGGTACAGGATGGGCAGTCCTGCAGACACAATAAAGCAATGTTCATTTACTCCAAGGTGGCCCAGCTCCCTGTGACAGGTATGAAATGTCAACATCAAAGCTGGTACACAAATGGAATTTGCTATATCATTGGTTTTGATCCCTACTTAAAAGCTGAGACAGAAACAATAAAAGTTTTATACTTATCCCATGGGACATGATTTCATGGCAGTGCCTTGTTAGAAGTACACACTTTAACAGCTTATCAAAGGAAGCCTGTTAGAGATATAACTTGAAGACCATAAATCTTAGGTCTGCCATGAAGCAGCACTGTGTATGTGCTCCATAAGCTGCAGTTAGTGCTGTTGTCTGGCAAACACCATGTTGTCTGACATTGCAGCACGATAACACTGATGGTTTTGCTCCTCTCATTTTAGAAGGAATTACTTTGAAGTTCATAAATTCTACCATTAGTTTCAGTGCCTATTGAGATCAGAACTGAACACTTCTGTGGGAAGCCCACTGCTCTTGCCTGACAAGTGAATACTTTCAAAACAACACCTTTCCTTCTCTTTTGTTTAGCATGGCTTGACAGTGAGTACAACAGTAAATTCCTAGTTGTCGGCCTGTATTACGTACTGCATCACCACTTTCAGTGATTCAACTTGAAACTGCACCTCTGGGGTTTCAACTCATATACCCACTTTAGAGATGACTAAGCTATACTTACGTGTAAAGGCCTATGTGCACTAATTAATAAAAAAGAATATAACAGCGGGCCTCCTAAAATATCTCTATATAAAACATGTTACCATGACACCGAACAATTTCAACATCTATATAAAAGCCTTTCTTTCAAGAAAACATATCAAATTAAAAAACTTGACTTGAGGGTAAATAGTAATACATATATCTGGTAAAAATAAGCAATTCTATCTGCTACTTTTTTTCTGAATTATTCCTATCAAATAGCTTTAATCTTGTGAGTAATCCACTGTCTGATCTACCAGGAGATCTAGAAAAAAGAAGGAACCTCATTCACTTCAGGGCTAATTATACTATCAGTTTATTTCTGAATTGCTGTATGCATTTATTTTGCTTTGTAACTGCATAAAACTTTGGAATTTGTATCAATTTATGTAGAGATATAGTAAGATAATATATAAAATTTGCATTACTATATATAAACAACAATCTATGCAGAGATATAGTAAGATAATATATAAAATTTGCATTACTATATATAAACAACAATCTAACCAACTCTAAACTACTGATGAAATTTTCTCATGTTTTCTGTTGATAATTAATCACCCACTTAGCTTTTGATGGAGAACACTAGTTCATTACATTCTTTTAGGAATTGTAGTTTAAATGTTATTTATGAGAAACACTCTTAATAAATTTCATTAAGTCAGGAGTAATTATATAGAGTCCATATATTGCAAAGTGCTGTGCTTTGTCCTCAGACATGTTCCTTTTCAGCTTTACTTCTCACAGAGCACAATTTCCCATATATAAAATTCTAAATACCAAAGAGCTCATTCAGCTACAAAAATAATATCTATGTCTTCCCAATGTTAGCTGAAATTTTCTTCTTTGGTTATTTTTTAGTAAATGTAGGAAAAATACATTCCATTTAAATTCTCTCTTTTCTGATATATACATAAATGTAGTAAATATGATAAAAGACAGATTAATCTGAGTTAAACTAGTAATTTTTTGAAAGTCACTTGTAGGGCTCTCAATGGTTCTGGAACAACCTGGACTACTTCTAGTATACATAGGACCCAGTTCCTGAGTACTCCCTTTTGGTGTGTCCCTGTCCTTTCTTTCTGCAGAAACCATATTTCTCCGCAGCATAGAAGTGTAGAGCTGAAGAAAAATTACTATAATTTCTAAGTCTTGCTTTTCTTTTGATCATCATTTTCTGTGTTCCGTATACCTTGTTCTATCCAGAGAGTAGGAAAATATACTGTATATATTACATGAAGAAAATTAGTAGTAGCTAATTATTAATAAAGAGCAAAGGGGTAATTTTCAAATTTAAAAAAAAATTATTTGAGCAGCTCTGCAACTGGAAAAACCTGAAGCTACTACAAAAAATAGGTAAATCCTCTAACAGTTCTTTAATGTCATTGTCACAGAATCTATCTTACAATCAATTATAAAAATTCTTTATTTTTCTGTTAGCTGTATGCAGATAATGTTTTTTTATTCTTGAAATGAATGTCGGTTTTGCATTAAAAATAATATGTTTTTTTTTAAAATATTAATTTGTAAAATGGATTCTGGCCACTTATTATTACTATTCTATACTTGAGTAAATGCAAATAAGGAAGGATGGTATGATTGATTTTTGCACAGTTAGTTTTACTAAATTTCATATATAAATTATGGTCCAGGAACTACTTCCTTCCAGAGTAAGAAACTTAGCCACTGCTTGGACGCAAGGTTCTGCAATGAGGTTTTCATAACTCCAGATTTTTTATTACTGTAGAGCTGATAAAAGCAGTTGAAATCATGTAAGAACTGGACTCCTTTGCAGGTGCTTTAGCAAAACCATTGCTGTGGGCAAAATATTCTGTGTGTTGGCAAACCAAGTAATCACCAAATATTTTCCAATCAACTGCAGTACAAAGTTGACCTTTTAGATGTGCAGAGGCAGAGCACAGAGACTAGGTTACAAAGCAGGGTTTTCTTTGTACCCTTCAGCACTGTAAGGGCACTTTTATATGAAATAATATGTTCTGTTTTGACACTCATTTAGTGTAGATTTCTGATGTTTTTTAAATGCTTACTTCTTACCACAGTAATTACAAAACCAAAACAAGCCATAATTGATATAATAAAGTACCTGGCATCCAATTCACTTAGACTCAGTAGTTGTGCCTGTCCCACACAAGCATCTTCTTTCAAGCTTCTAGACTATTCCGTAATTATGTTAATCCTTTCAGGAATTTTTCCAGAATGGTTGATGGTGTAGATTGCATTCCCTCCTCTGCTGCTCTGTGACACACATATGCAATGAAATCAATGAAGAGCCTCCAGCTCTTTACAGATTAATAAAAGTCTTCACATTAAACACAGCAGACATATTGATTCTTCTTAATTTTACTTCCCTGACACTTTGTTATTTTACCATCCGTATATTTCAGACAAAATTATAAGTGTCAAGTGTAATATACAACAATAAACACATTCAAATAAACTCACCCCTGATTTGAAAGTTAAGGAAAAAGAAAAGACAAAGGAAAAAAATGTATAAAATAAATGTTGTATGTCCTTATATCATTGATGGGCAGCATATTGAAATTAGCTTTTAGGGGCATACTACAACATCTTGTCATTCATCATTTTATCTCAATATAGAAATAAAACATATATTTTTTTATTGGTTGAAATCTTCTTTTGTTTTTACATGGAAAATGTCTTATTTTTAATGCAGCATATTCAGGCAAAAAAAGAGTGAGAGAATAACTGGAAACTAAGAGAACAAGATGGTTTTTTTTCCAGGGTTGATATTATTTTGTTTGATAATAAGATATCTAGATTCTTTTTTTCTTTTTAGTTCACTTCAGGCAGGTAAATTGCAACCCTCTTCAAAGTTTTCATTAGAAACCTATTATTCCCTTGAAAGAAATCACACTCTATGCATTATTCATTAGGGGCAGCAAATCTTCAGAGCAGTCACACAGGCTGCAGTATCACAGAACTACTTAAAATTCTATGTCCTCTTTCTCCATTTCTGCTGAATGCAGTTCTGGTCTAATCTTCGTGTATGCAATATCTCTGGTTAATTCAGATATTGCATAGCTGAAGAAAACACATATTTTTTATTAGTGCTGGATAAAATAATCTCACTTTTATTTATCAAATACATGTAGTTCAATCTGTGTAGGATATTTTGATCCCTTCATTTTTGTTTGTTTGTTTTTTTTCTGTTTGTTTGTTTGTTTTATTTTTGTGCATATTTGTACATATCTTTATGCAGTGGATGTCTAAAGAGAGTGTTTTACTGATGCTCTCTCCTGCTTATCTCCTAGAGTTTATTTTTTCCAGGAGTCTACTTTATGTGTACCTTAATAGCTTGCTGTACTCACTAAGACTATTTCTGTGTGCTTCCCTCACAGTTTCCTGCCAGCTGCTATTTTACACTTTATGGGGAAAACCAGTAATTTCTTCTTTCATATGTGTCAGATGATGCCAGCTTTACAAGGTGTATTCAAGAGGCTGTTGGAGGTGAGCTAATAAAATAATTCAGCTAGATTTCCTGGGTGCGTTGTTTTCTTTCTCTGTCCTCTAGATATCTCTTCTAAACAATATAAGACAAGATTAGGCAAACCATGTACTTCAGCAGAAAGGCCACTGCATGGAAGGTGCAGGCCTTCATCCTGTTTGTGACTGGGCCATTGACCTTCCACAAGTCCCTTCTATTTTCTGATTTTTTCCCCTCCACCCAGGACTTACACATCATTTCTGCTTAGCACACAACTAAGAACACCAGAGCTGTCATTTGCTATGCACACATTCAAACACTACAAAAACCCTCATCAGGGAAATTTCAGTCAGTAAAAACCCCAAATCCTAAAAATCACAAGTTGCTGATTTTACCTCATGTTAGTCACCTCATATCAACTTCTTCTTTGCTTTTTCTCTCACTTTTCCTGTCACTGTCTTTTCTGGCAACTCTCAGTTCAGCTTCTTTTAAGTGCAAAACCTTTGGGAAGAATTAGAAGGGACTCATGGCTCCTTCTAAAGCACAGTACAAAATCTGCTGATTTAACCCTTTACCACTTTTCAAATGACCGTGTATGCGTTACCTTAACTGCTGGCAGGGTATAGTGCATCCTTCCTGCCACTTCTGAAGTTATGTTACCTAACACAGATGTGACCCCAAAGTACCTCTTTAGTCAAGACTAGTTTTTGCTTAAGTTATGAGATGCAGATTTTAACAACAGTCTTTTACTTAATACTATTTTTTTAAATTTTTTTGATCTCTGAATGAATAAAAACTTTGAAAAACAAGAGGATATCTATGAAGCCATGTGAGCTGCTTAAAGACAGAGCAAGGGATATCCTGCAAAAGATATTGAAACAAATTGTAGTGTTTT
>VXBC01007688.1:3094967-3153054 GCA_013399945.1 Ploceus nigricollis
ATAACCCTATAAATACCAAAAAAAAAAAAAAAAAATCTGAGAGGGAAAAAAAGTGCAAGAAGATAGTTATGCAATAATAACTAGAAGAAAATATAGTATTATCCCTCCCCTCAAAAGAAGTAGTGATGGTTGTTTGTGGGAATTTATTCCCCAATTTTGAACACAAGCATGAGGTGATGGCAAAATATGTAAAGACATTGAAACCAGCAAAATACAAATTACTCTTTCTAGCCTGAAAGCAAATCTGAAAAAGCAGATTGTGTTCTAAATTACCTCCATACATAATTTCCAAAACTAAAGCAAATAAATTCCAAATCTTATACACCAAGCAGTTGTTCTGCAGATTCAAGACACTTGCCTCAAAAAATAATTTTGTACTTTATTATCTAAGTAGACCATAATGAAGATTTTTATAATATTTACATTTTTAAAAATCCCATCACTATCAATACATATCTAAACACATTTATTAAATCAAAAATTTAAATTCATACTAGAGAATTAAGAGGTTTAAAATTTAATTTTCTTCAATTGTGTATTAAAATACCAACATTATAAATTTCATCAACCACATTAATTTTGGTGCAATACTGACCAAAGACATTTCATAATTTGACATGATAAAAAAGTGTCTTGAATTATATAAAAGTAAGATCATGTAGAAAAAATTTCAAAATATCAGTACAGTGGCTTTTTTTTGTTTTGTTTTTTTAATTTAGATAATTTAAATTCTAAGTAGTATGAGGATGTAAAACAAGAATATAAGACCTTCATTTTACCCATATTTTCTGAGAGATGGAGGATTATCTACTGCTCTGAGTATGGGACTGGAAGGTAAGGTCTTGAACTGAGGCAAATGATTAGTATTCATATTTTGCAGAAGATAAATTTTCACATTAAATGTACAGACACTCATGTATCCTGAATGTCACTAGGGATTAGCATAATATTTCTATTAGTAACGCTAGCTTATCCAACTGAGCGACACTCTGTAGTCAAGAGCAAAGTACTGGAAGGGTGAAAATGAGTTTAAGTGTTTCCAGCATGGGGTAAGGAAGGAGAGTGACCATTTCCACAGGCAATTATTTAGCTTTAACTGTACCTCCCACAAAAATTCGCTGTCCTTACATAACTGATTGACCTCCCTTCTTTCTGTGTATTTCAATCATTTCTCCTTTTCTCCATTGTGCTGCTCACTCCAAACTCCACCAAAGAAAATATGAAAAATTATAATTTTATCATGGAATCAAGCAAAACTGAAACTTTTGCCTTGATTGTAAAAATAGCCCTTGTGTATGTCAGATATACCTCTTTCAATGCAATGTAAATTATAAATAATATGCAACTGAGCAATTAGCAGAAAAAAATCCCTGTTTAAATGTTATATTAATAATTTAATTTTCATCTTTCTCACAGTTGTAATAAATACGGTGCTTCCACATTGAGAGATTTAACATGGGCTATCCCTGCTCTTTACCCAAACATACAAGTGATATATAAACAATGTTGATTCATAAACACAATGGATCACAGGAGGATCACCCTGATGTTCTCTCCTTGGAGAGAACAGTGAAAAATTTTTCTTTTTAAGCAACAGGCTTTATGTTGGAAAGATCTTTTTCAACACAAGCAAGGTATTGCTTGTGTATTTTTAAATAATGCTACCAGGCTGAAAATTTTGGTTTGAGTCAATCATCATATTATGTAAGCACATTAACCTGAGTGAGAAAGGTCAAGACTAATCAGTTCAATACAGGAGGGAAACCAAAAGCAGCAAAGCAAGACAAGGAGCCAGGACAGAAATAGATCAATCTTTAAAAAGTGTCTCTGAAGTGAAAAATCCTGTTTGATCTCTGACTCAAATTTTTTGAGTCAAATTTTATCTGACTGGGTTTTGTTTTTTCTAAATCACATAGAGAAAAACAGTGTCTATATACTGCTTTGTACTCTCACAGTTGAAGCAGAATGGAGAACAGTGATAAAAATACTGACAACCATAATTTTATCCTTGGATACATACTACATATGCAGATAGATAGAACTATCTCACTGAAGATACATATTTCCAATAAAGTTATTAGCTCATACTTGGAGAACAAGTGAAAAGAACATTTTCTCGTGAGAGGAAACAAGAGGAAATGCACTGTGTTGAAATCTGTTTCAGATAAATGTAATATTAATTATCATAGTTTATTAAACAGAGAAGTTCAAAACTTCATAAGTTAGATGTCAGGAGTACCCATAACAAAACAACACTTAGTGACAAAATAAAATTAATTTATTCAAAATATGGGTCCCAACCTGCTCCCTGACCTACACATGCTTCTGTGTCAAATCAAATCAAATCAGAAAGACGGTGAACTGAAACAATTTTTTAAATCATTCCCTCAAATTCCTTGAACAATTCAGGGATACAGATTTAAATTGTTTTGCAAGGCTACAGCAGCATAATATAGCCAAACTGGTCTTCCTTGCTCAAGTAGAAATTTGTGATTAGAACGGCCAAGATACCAAAATTTCCATTCTACAGGAACTTGATGGGAAGGGCAAGGCAGGAATATTCAATTTTGTAGCAGAAAAAATCCATTGGAAATGTTCTAACAACCAAGAATTTAATTTTATATAACTTAGCTTCATTTACAAAGTTTTCAAATAAAATTGAGCTTAAGTATGCCTGGGCACCTTGTTCCTTACATACTCTTAGCAGATTGATGAGGACCCAGAAGACCAGCAGACAGACTTTCCAGCCCTCAGCTCTGCAACAGGTAGTATGAGCAGTATGACTAATCCAGGCAGTGGATGCAAGTGTACACATGGAAATCCCTGTCAAGGAATAGAAGCATTTTATTTTCATCAGACAATAAACATTTCAATTTAATCAATGTTCTATGCATTATCATGAGCTCAGTATTGTGATGTCAGTTTAATGATTCATACCCTCCAGCTTCCCTTTCTCTATTTTTATTTATTATTCATGAAGACTTGAATAAATAATGTATTTAATTTCTCAGCATTATCCAGGTATCTCAACCAAAAGATTTCATTCTTTCCACAATGGGAACAATCCAATACATCATTTATTTCATGGCCTACCAAGACTTACCTTATTCAGCATTCAAAAGAATATTTTTATTTCGGTAGAAGTAGCTCATTATCAAACCTTCTCAACAATTAAGATTCTTATGTGATGGATGACCAGTAATAAGCATTAGACATATTTTTCCCAAAAAATTTTGTTCTATTTCTTCCTGTATTAATCTTCATGTTACCTGACAAACAGATTTTCACTTGACATCACCTCATCAAAAAACACAGGTAAACCCCATTTCCATTACTTACTTTCCTTGCTTTCTCAGTGATTCAGATTCTCAGAAAGCCTTATTTTTGGGAATTCCCTTCCCCACTTCCTTCATAGAAATTATTAAGCAATCACTGGCCTTATACATATTTTCTTCCCACTGAAAATAGTTCAAAGGCACTTCCTGTGTTTTTCATTCCTTCATTGTTTTTTTAGCGGAGATGATTCTGTTGAGACAGTTGGTCAGACAACAATTCTCCCAGTGCCACTACTTTAAACATCTCAGCTGGGGAAACATGGGTGTCTGCCACCATCCCACATCCACGTCTCAGCATCCTACCAACAAGAATTCCTACCACAACAATAGTCCCTTTGATGCTGTTATTTGAACATTCCTCCTCCTTTTCTCAGATATTTTCACAGAATAACTTTCCATAAAATCATTAATGTCTGCTGATGACTTCATTTTGATTCTGTTACATCTTGTGTATGCATAGGTTTACAGATCCTTATCATCTAGCCCAAAATATAAGCAGAATTTGGCTGTAAGACCCCTGCTGTGCTCCCACTGATGTAAAAAACTTTCTGTTGATGAATTTAGATGTGGGTGCAGCAAAAAAAAAATAGAAAATAATAAATAAGAGCGGATTTTTTTCTCTAGATTCTAAAATATGTATAGGGAAAATTTACTAAAAACATCCAATGGCTAATTTCTGTTTCACGTATCACAGTAAAAACATTCAGGTACTTTTAATTCTAACAGTAAATTTTTATTAAGTGCTTTATGGCTACAGCTTTGATCAACATTCTTTCTATATTTTTGTCTTATTAACAGATTATAATGGTATTATACAAGAAAAGTGAGATCTCAAGGATTGTTGGCTGTTGCAAAATATTTGTCCAAAAAGCATAGAGCAACTCAATATAGTGAAAGCAGAGATACTCCTTGTTATAATGCTAAAACCATTTGTCACTGTCTGGGTAGCATTTCTATGTTCAAGAAGGAATAAGAGTAACCATATCTAAATCCTATCAGTGCCAAGTGATTTTTTTTTGCTTTTTCCTTTTCCCCACATAGCCAAACTAATTATGTTTGAAGTTCATAAAGTGTGTGAGAGGCACTGGACAAATGTGTAATTATTTAATCAGCAAAAAGGGTTTTATTTAGACATATGAGTCATTTTGAAATATCTCCTAGTTATTGTCCTGGGAGTCAAACCACAGACTCTGAGGCTCATTCAGTTACTGCAAATTTCTCTAAGATGTAATTGAAGCCTGGTTCATTAATTAACAGAACACGGGTTAACTTAGGGAAAAAACACTGAAGATTCAGTGAAGATACAGTGACTTAGGTCATGTACAGTAATTAGATCAGAAATGTCTGTGATACCAAAACAAACAAAAAGATAACTTTACACTGTATGCATTTTTGAATAAGAAAACTTGTATTTTTTATTTTTGCATAGAAAGTTGTGAAATTGCACAAATTTTATGGAATCAAAATTCTCAGAAGAGCAATATTGCAAAATCATCAAAGAATTGTCTGTTCCCTTTTGCATTCCTTAGCTATTCAGTTGTGGACTTTGAGCACAACTCACTATACATCAGTGTGTTTGTCCAGGTTACTTTTCTAAAAAAATATATGAAATTTACATCTGGTAAGTTGATTTTGGTTGGGTTTTGTTGGTTCATTTTTCTTCTTCCAGCACTAATTGCACTGCATTTCTCAATAGTGAACTTCTTTATAGTTCTTTGGAGAATGCTGACCCACAGTAACACTGAGTTTCAAGAGTGAAGCTACATTTCTGAGTGACAGAAAAGGGCACTTCTCTCTCTGTATGGTGCAGGAACAAGTCAAACATTTACTGGCATTTTATATGTGTTTCCGTGATTCATCATTCAGTGTGAATCCCTGAATTCCTACATATCCCCCATTTCCAATCTCTGTGTCACTTCAAAATTCTATAACTGGTGAGATGTTAAATATCATAACATCTAAATTATATTGTGGCATATTCAACATCAATTAAAGAGCCTAAGCTTTCCTCCAGATTTTTGTCTCATAATTAAATTGATCTTGAGAGTTCAACTAAAAGTAATCGGGTCTGAATTTTTTATCTAATTGTACCAAAAGTAATCTACAGTACATTTTTTAATGTTCATATTTTGGGAGAGTATCATAGTCCACCATAAAAAAAAACCTGTCTTTATTACATCCTCATGTTCATGAAGAGCTCACAAAGAATAAAAATCTCTGCTTTCAAGAACTTTGTACTATATAAAATCTTAATTTTCTATGTGTGCAAATGCTCCCAAAGGAATAATGCAAATTCAAGACAACATGAAAAGAAAGTTTAAAAACTCCTAAGCATTCATAATATTTCTGTAGTTTTTACATTTTATTTTCTAGCATTCTATTTCTGTGTTGATTTAACCTCATGTAAACATATGTTTCATCTCATCTAAAACACTTTTTGCCCCAGCAGCAAATGCCTTCCAGAAGGCTGACAGTGTTAAAGTCCTGATGTGGAGAACTCACATACTCAAGTTTTCTGTATTCCAAAGTAGTGACACAAAAACTATGGAAAATATTTCAAAATATTTTTTAATATATGATAAAATAATTCTTTGTGGTTTTAGGTGCGGTTCTAATTTATATTATTTATATTTTTTCAACCCCAGCAGTGCTTATCTTAGTAGGCCCACAATGACATCTTGTGGCTACTCTGAGCTGATGACTCAATGATTAATAAAATAAACATGTCTACTGACTTTCAAGAACCTTTTACACGTAAACAGAAAAGTTATCCTCAGTGAAGATCCTGCATAAGACATCTGCATGTGACAGCAGTGCCTGGTCTTTCTAACTCCTGAGCAATCACTCCAGTTGCTCCATTTTTCTGTCACTGAAAAATTAATTAACTTTTGATATAAAAAAATCTGTGAAAGTGGCTACACTACACTGCGTAAGTGACAACTGAAAGTGTTCAGGCATGTGATAGATGAGTTTAAATCTGCAACATTAGGAAAAAGGAAACCAAACCTAAGGGAGTGATTTACTAAGTCAGGTCCAAAATAAATCCTTTTTCACAAACTTCAGAGAGCTCTGGTTTAGTTGTTTTGATGTTTTTTTTTTTCTTAGCTGGATGGCCATTGCATTGGTTAGCCAGCTGCACCTTTTTTTCAGGATCAGTCCTCAAATATTTTGAACAGATATCCATTCTCATTCGCTTCCCTTTCTGCAAGTATGAATTGCAATAAACTTCTTGGGATATCTATGTTTACCTAAAGCTATGTAACAAGTTTTATCTAAACACGATTGTAATGTTATTTGTCTACAGATTTCTCTGACTTAAACACTTTTGCTTCCTTGAATATTTCTTCAGTGGTTTCTTAATTTCAAGTGAACTCTTTCAGTGACAGTCTTAAGATTCTTTTTTAGATATTTATTTTCTAATAATTTGTAAATAAATTTGTAAATAAAATTGTAAATAAAATGGCTATGTTATTTCCTATCCTTTGCTAGCTCGTAGCCTTTTAAGTGAAGATTCCTGATAAAAGATAAAATGAGGATTCATTGCAAGTGTCCATTTTAATATTTCCTCAGACCATATTTAAACGTTTGCAAGGCAGTTGTCTGCTTTTGTTTAGAACAGCAACTTTCTAATTTCACATTTTGCAGATTGATATCTCTTTACAAAAATTATAATATAAACGTCTTCATGGTTCACTGCAGAGTTGTCAACACCATAACTTGGAGTATTAGTAGATTTCAAAGTTATTTTAACTTTTTTCTCTTACTTTTGAAAGACAATTTCATAAAGGTAATCCAGAGCCCTTTCCCTTCGAAATAAGTTGTAGTGTATTATAAATACACACATATATATATGCACACACACACATATATGTACATATGAGCATGCTCATATTATATATGAGCATGTACACATTTGAAGCCTATGTTCTGGGAGGATTGTCAAGAAATTTTGGAAGATGATCACTGCCCATCCTTTTTTAAACCTATAATTACCACAGAAGTGCTTGATTTCCCTGAGCGTTATGTGTGGCAAATCTGATTGAATGCTTACTTATTGCTCTTCACTGCACACAGATAGTTTCACAGATAGGTTTTGGCTGAAGTAAGGGCTATTTGGGCTCAGGGGGAAGCCATCATTTGGTTGAGGGGGAAAAGAAAAGCATGATACACTTCCAGCAGTAGAATGCAAAGTTCAGGGAAGGAGAGCAGCTGGTAAGATGGATATGAGCTGGGGAGCTCAGATTTGGCAATGGCTGAACACTCCCACTGAAGGGAATCAACACCAGACTGAAAATAGAATCATCAGTTGCATTAAGAATTAACAGAAGCATGAGGTGAAGGATGAGACAGCAAAAGGATTTTGGCAAAAGGAGTCTGCTAGAAGGCTGCAGTACAGCAGTGAACAGTAAAAAGAAGAGGAGGCATCAGAACACTGCTCCCTCAACTACAGTCAGTGAGGGTGGCTAAATATACCTACTACATAAAAGAGTGGGAAAGAGTGGAACGAATGGTGAACTCCTTAGGTAAACATCTCTAAAAGCCTGTTCTGAGACTCAGGTTCTAGCTCTAACATGGAATTGAACATCTGTTTTTGATAGGGAATTGAAGTTTTTCAAACATTGCTCGTATGCAGTTGATGGACTAGAAATTGCCAGTGTTAAGAATTACTTGCTGTTGTCAACAGTATCGCATTGCCTACTGGTGAGCTTTAAACTGAAAAGTACAGGCTTGAAAACCTTTGGCAAAAAAACCTCGTGCATATATTTGTTATGAATAATCCCATTTGTATTAGCTGCTAATTTGAGCTGATCAGTAGATCAAATCCTAGAAGTAGATCCTAGAAACAGAATCCAGTGTGTTGGAAGAGACCTCTGGAGGTCTTCCAATTTCAAGTTCCAGTTCAAATAAAGTCAAGTTGAAGGAGGTTGCTCCATTCTCAATCTGAGAATGGAAATTTTACAGCCTTTCTAGACAATCTTTGACATTATTTCTCCAGAGTAAAAAAAAAAAAATCTCGCTGCCCCTGAGTTTAGTTAACCTAAATTTCTCCATTCTTTATAGTTCTGCAAAAAATTTATTAGCTCCCAAGTTAGAAAATAAAAAGTTATATCTGTTTTTTACCAAATTACAGCTGCAGTATTTTTTGTTCATTTACTTAAACTCACATCCCAGCTAGAATGAAAACAGAGCAAAATTTGTCTAACTCTGCAGTTGGAGATGCCTTAGATATCTGCTGGCAATCTTCACTTAGCCGTGTGCCAGAAGGTGACACTCTTCTGGCAGAGGTGCGAATCCAGTGGCCTCAGGCACTTTGAAATTCAGGAAATGAACAGGGTTGCACCTTAATTCCCTAAAGACACTGATCCAATATGCACCAACATACAAAAAGGAATTCATTTGGAATTGCCTGATTAGGCAGAGAAAGGCCACCTTTTGCTGAGCAGCCTTATGCAGGGATTTCAAACTACCCCACGCAGCCACCCTTCTGTCATCCATGGGCAGGCACAAGCACAGAGAGGCCTTGTGTTCCAGTAATTGTTCATATGTTTTGTTTTGCTGGACAATAGATTGTCACTGTCAGTTGACTGTCAGTTAACATCAATCAACTCATTAGAAGCTCTTGACTTTCTCATCCAAGCTACTCACAAGGTCTGGTAAAAGAGTGCAGGCAGTCTTGGGCTTACTTTCCCACTCAGGAAACCAGAATGGGATCCAGGGAGTACTGTGCTGGTGAGGTAGTGAAGGCTAAAAGCAAGATTTAGATGAAGGCATGATTTGAGTTACCCCTGCAATCATGAAAAACATTACTGAGGAGGAAGGAAATCATATGAAATTGGGTTATTACTGTGAAGAGGAGGACTAGCACCATGTTTACACCAGGGTAAACTGCATTTGGGTACAACTCATCCAAAAAGTGGGAAAAAGGGGAAAAAGGCAATAAAGAAAACACGGGAATTTCCTAGTCACCAGGAAATCTTGTACATCTTAGTACAGTGTTATGCATTTTCCTTGTGCTATGTTTCGGATGTAGTCAAGAGAGTGTAGCTGACAATGTGAATATCAGATGCCTAGGCATGATGCTATCCCCTGCTACAGCACATACCTGAGGAGGTACAGCCCGTTTCTGGCATGTGTCTGTTGTAGATGAATTTTTAATTTTCAGTTTTAGTTAAATAAAAAAGGTATTTTTCAGTTTTAGTTAAATAAAAAAAGTATTATCTTGAGATTACAGAACAAAGCTTCAGGCCAAGTCAGTTTCTTCCCCAGCTCCTGAAAAGGTTTCTTACAAAACACACAGATTTCTAAGAGATTTCCAAAACTACTGCAACCTCCACAGGAGGCTTGTCTGTATTCTAGAATTCAAAGTCTCTCTCCAAAATCTCTCTCCAGCCTAAAAATTGACAAGTCCTTGAAAAGCACTCGTGTTTGTATTTATTGTAATTGTGGTCCTAATCAGGTTCCACCATTCTTTATTACTCTAACCATTTTCTGGAATCTTATCCAGGACACAAACTTCCAAAAGAACTGTAATAAGACATAGGTTGGTGCAAACTTGATGGGAAAGATAAGGTTCCATAGCTTTCCCTTGCTTGTGGTAAGGGAACTTGTGCCAAGTCAAATGCCAATGGCTAATGCATACACAGGGAAAACAGGGAAACACAGAGAAAAGCTGTCAGCTTTTCTGTTGGATAAATCCAACAATTACTTTTTGGGCTCCCCTTCCCCAGTAATGGGATCTTGTGCTGTAAAAACAGTCAAGGTAAAATCTAGCTGAAGTTAATCTTGCTGACTCACAAACATGTCAAAGAATAGGTTCCATTTGAGACACAATATATTGTTCTCACAGAAATATCCATGGGAATCCACTTATTTTCTATTGCTTCATTTTAATTTCTCAAGTGCAAACTATAAATTTCATATTAGGACAGAATGGTCCCTCTCTTATCTGCTTCACTCCTCAGATATTTGATATCAGAACCTAAACTCAACATTTAATATGAGAGAGTGAATAATAGAATTCATTAGGCTTTATTACTATTGTAAACTGTCCTGTGGTGCACAAACTATCCTTTTATTACTTTCTTGATTACAACAAAATTGGACTTGCCTGCTGCATCAAAGTTAATGACCCAAGAGTATGAATGGAGTTGCTGGCAGCTAATAAAAGTGTTATTAAGGAAGGTATGCAATTAAATAGCTTCAATTAATGTGTTTGTCTTACAGATAAAAAAGGTATTCTGCCATCTACAAAGAACTTCCATCATGAAAAGAGTTGCAGAAGTTGTATAGTGATGCATCTGTTTAGTAATAAAATTGGCTGGTACAAACCATGATTCAGAAGACAAAGAGAAACACTTTTAAAATCAAACGTATAAGACACAGCAATGATACACAGGCCTGAAAAATACGAATACTAGTTGCTAAAACGACATTATGGATCCAAGCTTGAACATGTAATTTATGAGCAGCTTCAGAAAAGGATATTGAAAAATATGTTTATGGGCTTAAAAAACCATTAAAAGTATGCAGTGTTGTAGAGAAAGGAATAGAAAAACAAATAGAGCATATCAATCTATACAGCCTGACCTAAACATATGGTGCTGGTTCATGACTGGAGTATGTCCCTAGCAACCAGATAAAACCAAAAGAAATGTCATAATAAAGAGAAAGTGTGTAATTAATAGATGCAGGAAGAATAGAGCAAGAGTCACTGGTTTGGGCTTCACAGCCTGTAAAGTTTTGTCACAAAATGAGTCGCTAGCACATGTTCCAGACCTTACACTTCCTGCCTGGTCTATCACCCTAATGCAAAATAGGACCTTTGGGGTTGTAAGGACATAAAGAGCACAGTTGCCTGTCTCAGACACTGTTAAGGCCACAGAAATACTTTGCCATGAGATAAGGACAGAAGGGAGGAACAGGATGGCAATAACTCCAGCCTGGAAGAGGTGAGATCTGGCTAGAACATCCTGGGTAATGCATCCAGACAAAAATTCCCACTGTGGCAAATTAGTAATGAAGTGACTGCTCGTATGCACATCACCAGTTAAACAATGACCACTCCAAGTTATGGGACAGATGGCCTCTGGGACACCAATGATAACAAAATCCCCCCTGAATATTCCTCTGTGAATACCTGGAATTTGGACTTAATTTGGTAAATTAAGCCACCTCAGCAGGAACTTGATATAAGATAAAGGTAGTACTGGGTGTTATTTCAGACCTGAGGAGAGGGTAACAAAACTGGGGGAGAAGAATGTATTACCACACATGAACACAAAGAATGCATAACTTATGCACCACAAAGAATATGGGCCACCAGGAAATCCAATTTAGCGACTGTGTTGAAATCAGTTCTGACCAGATAAAAGACAATACCAGCAGGGGGAGATCAAAACCCACCAACCCAAGAAACCCACTGACTCAAAAGAAGAGAAACACTGGCCTTGTGTCTAATTAGCATTAGAAGCAAGGGAGTCATTTAACCAATCGAATAAGAGAACTGTATAGCCAATGAGCATTAATTTCTTTTTTTGCTAAAATGTATAGTGACCATTACTGAGAAACCTGAGGTGAAGAAGACTCTGGATCCACAGGTAGTGACTATATTCTCCTAAATCTGTCTCCCCCGGTCCACCTCCCCATCTCTTCTCTTTTCTATTTCTTTCTGTCTCTCTACATCACAATTTACTGTTAAATAAAATCTGTACTACGGACTTCAGCATATGGTCCTTTTTGCACCTTAATTCAGGCTGAGGCATCTCTCAATAATCAGGTCTTAACAGATGTCAAGTGGAGTTTTGCTGATGAGCCAGTTTGGTCACACCAAACGAGGTGTGAATGTTCTTCCCGACCTAACAAGACCTTCAGGGGGAGCTGTTTAGTGGCTCAGCTCAACACAGAGCACCCAGCTCAACATCTGACCACCCTCAAAATGATCTTTTGAAGGAAGTAGAGGGCTTGAGGAGACTTCAGCTTGTGTATTCCTCCCAGCAATCATGGGGATAACATTGTGAGAAAGGACATCCTGACACTAGTCATGGGGATCACATTTGCAGTGTGATCCACCTGTATGTTGTAAGTGTTGTGCTCAGGCTGTGATTTCAAAAACTTACTCAGTCAAGATCCTAAATCTAAATCCTGTGTAGAGTCATGTATCTTCAAAAACGTAAGTTTGGTATTAAAATATTAAACTCTTCCTCTGTGGAGTATCTAAGAGATCTGTTCAGAAAGTACTGGACCATGAAATAACCTGTCACAGTTATGCATAATTAATCTAAAACTGGAAACTCGTGTGTTCAATTTGAACACAGGTAAATGCATGGAAGTCTCTTCTTGATTTGATTTTGGCCCATTCCTCTTTATTTAAACCATTTTATGCAGTATTTCTTCAATTTCTAATTGTGTGTAACACAACACAGTTAAATTAGCATGGGTGATCAGTACTCTCATTCTAAACCCATTAAATGTCTGTTTCCCGTAGCTCTTAAGCCATTGCTTAACTTTCTCCTTACAACAAAACCTTTTAAAATCTTTCAGACAAACAAGTGGGTGAGTTCTGAAATAATTTTTGTCTCTTCTGAACTGAGGACTAGTCAAACTAGGCAAAATGTTCTAGTAAAAAGCTTGTTAATACCCTGAAGATGCAAAATCTTATATTCTAATTATACTTAGTTTGTAATTTCTGCAGATCTGATTTACATGTATTATAATTTTTTGCATTTAATTTTTTCTTATACTGTGATGCAACAGCTATTCTTATTTGGATTTAGTATTACAAGATGAGGTTTTTATAAACCCCCATATTTTTCCATAATTATAAAACTAGAATGTTGACACTTCAATGCAGGATAACAAAACATTAGGCAAATGAAGCATAAGTTTGATAATTTTAAATCAAACAAAGTGAAAAATATTTAATTGAACCCTCCCAGGACCACTGTTAAATAATCCATAGGATGAGACTGTTCAAGTTATTTAAACAAGCCTACATTTTATCCTACAACACTCAGTGAAAGTTATTGTTCCTTCATGAACATTTTTTTGAATCCCTGATTTGTAATATGAAATTTCTCTTCCATAGACTTCATACACATGTGCAAACTATAAACTGAGTCTTGTAATAGCAAACTCCTTGCTATGAAACATCACTTTATCCCCACCTTGTGGAAATTTTCTGCATATGTTATTCCTTAGATGAAAAATAAATTTGTGGGTGTGATCTGAATGATTCTAGTAATGTAGCTGAAGTATGCAGTGTATCCATAGAGATCCTCTTGCATTCACCTTGTCATGGAGCTTTATAGCTCCAAAATTAGGTTTTCAATTAGGTAAGCCTGAGCTGAATCTGTTTATCAGAAACACCAGGAGAGAGGACATGAAGGAAAGAGAGGAGACCACAGCAGCTAAAAATTCACATTTAGGTTTTGTTCCAAAGATTGGTAATTCCAAACTTAAATCTGAAACATAGATAATAAGAGGTGAACTAAGATGGATTGATGTTGTAGGACACAAATATATTTCTGAGCATCAATCCCATCTATTCTATAAACAGTTCACTGAAGCACTGAATAATTCATTTATACAAAAAGAAACCGGCAACATAGACAAATAATATAAATTTAAAAATTAAAATCTTAATTCTTACCTTGATCTGGAGTTGGAACTCACAGTGTAAAACTTTTAGGTGACAGCTCCACTGTAAAGTCCTATTCTCCCTGTTCTCTTCTGGAAGAGAAAATATATTATCTTCTGGCATTTAATAGGCTGGAGAAATGCAGAAATGAGGAAGTAAATTGATCCCTGGCATCCCTGCATTTGGTTCTCTGCTAATATTTAAAAAAGCATAGAATAATTTGAAAGTCACTGTTAAGTTCTGTTTAAAAAGGTATTATTTCTTCTCCCATTCTATTTTCCCATTAGAAGGTTGTTACAGAAAAGATTTACATTAAAGGCTAGGAATATTTTTTTTTAATTTCCAGCCTAAACTCAAACTGCTTCGATTTTGCTTATTTGTTCTTTTACTAGTTTTAATGAAATTGACTGAATAATTGTTTGCCCTTCACCAGAGTTGTTCACTATCATTCATGTTTTCTGTCAAAGGCAAGAACCAAAACCCCTCAACCTTGATTTCCTTGTCTGAATATGCCAATGCCTTCATGGCCTCGTTTCCATTTACCTGGTCTTCTTTGGCATATTTCCATGCATTTTTTGCTAGAATCAACTCCTTGAACTGCACAAAGTTCCCTCACACAGTGTTTCAGCTAAGATTTTACACAAGGCAGTCCTGTTATCATATTGAAGCACTTTTTCTCAGTTAGTATAACAACAGAATCACAGTTCTGCAAGAGCTCTGTCCACTCTGCCTATGTTAAATATGTTTTCTTGAATTCTTTTTCTTGAAGTTTTTTCTCTCATTCTGTTGGTAAAACTCATTTTTTGATGTGAGACAGAAGAAAAACATTCATCATAAGAATGAGAGAAGGAGGTTTCTCATTAATTTATAGCTAAAAAATGTTGTAATTTAAATTATATTTTTCCCAATCTTCCTTTAGTGAGTTTTAAAATCCAATATCTATAGTAAATAGCGTATTGCTTATTTACAAGTCTACAAAAGTGGGGCAATTTTATTAGTCATGTAAAAAACAAAACTCAACAAAAACAACCCAGACTGAAATAGTAGTCTTAATATTTTTGTAACCAATATGTTTCTTTCTGCTATTGTTTACAAGCAATTTTTTATTTCATCTTACAGGCAAATTAAAAAAAAAACTTTAAAAGTTGGGGGTTTTTCTAACTTTAGTGAGAGGCAGTGTTTTACCTCTTGTGTAAAACCTTCCTGTAGGTTTTAAACATCATGCTCCAAGCTGTATCTTCGTGGAAGAATGTCAAATCTTTCAAAAGCACAGAACACAAGTTACTGACACCATAAATGTTAACAAAATGAAGATTATGTAAGCACAAAAACAAATAGAGCAAGGCAAGGGACCATTGTCTCAAATGAGTCCAAGTAGTACAGACTGGCCACATCTGTGCTACACAGCTCTGGGCTGTGCCTCTCCTCCAGCCTGGATATGATATCTTTACAGATATAGCATAATTGTTATTTTTTTAGTTATTTAAACTTCAAAGTGAAAGACATAAAAGGAAGGCAATTATTAATATTGCAATCCATCAGAATATTTTTTACATGGGAAATTGAGGATGAATGCTATAGATTTTATATGAGACCATGGAGAAATAACTAGCAAACTTCCTGAGGGACTGGTCAGGGACTTAATAAGATTTTTTTTCTTTTTAAAGAAAAAACCTGGCACAGTCTCATCCATTTTGCCTAGTGCACAACATAAGGTTGCTAAAGTGCTTAAGTTCACCTTTCACCTTATAGAATGCAATCTTAAGGGCAAAACACATAAACTGGCTTCCTATGGACACTGTAGTTATATTGTCAGGTATGGAAAGCAAGTACTTTGGTGCACTGCTTTGTGCACAAAGCATCAGTGTTGGGGGTCGGGCTGGTGGCAGAGGACAGAAAAACCTTGGGCTTAGGCTTGTAATGCTTCTCTGATGCATCACAATATCAACGATCTTTAATTATTTTTTTATCATTATATAACAGTAAACACCTAGGTTTTATTTTATCTTTTTGTGCAATAAACTTCTAAAAGCATATATTATATACCTAAATCTGCAGAAAATCTGAAAGAAACTCTGCGTGTAATCATCAGGACCAGTGATCTGGAGCTATTCCTATTCAACTCTTTTCTGTGTTACAGATTTAAAGAGTAACCTCTTGCTTATTATTCCTCAGTTAAAAATTTTTCATTCACCCTATAAGACATTTGCAGTCTTTTGATATCCTGATAGAGAGAGGGAGAAATCCCTGCTTTCATCTCTTTGCTGAGGATGTATACCATCCTCACTGCAGCTAAAACGAGATTCTGACAGCTGCCTTTTTCTCTTTTTTTTTTTTTTTCAGTAGCACAGCTATGTAGAGCTTTTTACATGGGTATGTAAGCAAGAGATTTTGGGAGTGGCAGCTATGTAAAGCAGAGACCTAAATAGACCTCCAGCTGACATTCTGGCATAACATCTAATCCCACACTTGTTTTTTTACTCATTTGAGTATCTGCACAAGTAAAAGGACAACACAAATTGTGTATTATTGCTATTTTTATGTGTCTGTTAAATTAGTCTGAAGGTTTTGTCACTGGGTCTGGTATTCTTTTTCAATGTCACAAAAAAACTCCCCCATACTTGCTTAAACACTGCATCAGATACTGAATATTTCCCCCTTGTTTACAAAGTACAATATTACAAAACTTAATCCTATGGGTAACTATTCCAGCCACTCTGCGTGACAACAGCAGGTGGCAGTAAGGGATATGGATATAGACTTTAGGGAAAAAAAACCATCTAGGGCTTGCAAAGCATGAACACAGGATGGGACAAGTTGTTTTCTACAGGACCAACTCCTCTCATGAAAATAATTTCCTCCAACCCAAATTGCTATTTGGGAAAGCGTTGCCAAGATATTTTTGACTGAACATGAAATAAAATAGTTTGGTTTGGTTTAGTTTTACTCATCCCAAAGCTACCTGGCCTGTTTCATTCCAAATTATTTAAAAAATTCTAAGACATTAAACTGTTTCTTTAAGTAAGGACATTGGGAAAGATGCAACGTGAGCTTTCCTAATCTCCTTAACAAAGCCCCTGAATGCTCTGAGAGCTGTGTGAACATCCACATTGTGGAACAGCCAGCTCTGACAGCCAAATCTGCGCTGCACTGTGCCAATCCTACAAGGAGATACTGGTGACTTCAAGTTCCATTCAAGTGAGGAAAGGCAAAATAATTTGATGACTGAATAAAATACTTCAATTTCAGAAATTCTGAAACAGATTACAATAAAAATATGAAAGGACATGTTCAAACAATGCATAAGTGAATTTTTTTAGGACATTCTCCTTTTGGTTTTTTTTAATTTTTGGAATTTAAATTATTCTATTTACACACACTGAAACAGCAATATTTCTGAATTTTGCTAATTTCTGGTTATCACTTCCCTCTGCCTGTTGTAGTGTCCTCCAGGTAATTTGAATAGAACAGACAAGAAACACTTGCAAGACAGTTGGCAACCTTTCATAACTTTTATTTGCAGTGTATGCAATATTTGTGTTGCTTGGCATTAATTTTACTGGTTGTTCCTAGACAAACATAGGATGAAATATGCATTTCTGAGAGCTGGAAAACTGCATAGAAATGAAGATGGAATGGGCAGAAGGAAGCTAAGAGATAACTGTAGCCAACATGAAGGGCTGTATGCACATCCTCATCTGTCGGGAGCCAGAGCACAGCCACGACCACTTTTTAATGAAATTCTCACCTTTTAATGAAATTCTCCACAGACAGGTAACAGAGCAGACAGTTCCTGTCACTCGAAACAAAAGGACAAAACAGAGGCTGATAAGGAGAATTGGGATCATTATATTAAAAATGAGCAGGTATTAGAAGAAAAGTATTCCTAATGCCTTGTCCTTCACATCATATCAGAGAGACTCCTGAGATGGACCTGGGAGGCTTTATCTGCATTTGCTCTGGCTGAAAATTAGAGAAGCTTCTGCTTCCTGGGAGACCATTAATTTCCTCCTGGTTGGAGAGCAGTGTAGGAAAATTAATTTTCCTTAAAGGATATGTCATACTAGAAATATGAAAATGTAATACATTCTGAATATAAAAGCAAACATTTGCACTATACTTAATTTCATTGGTTTTTTAAGGTTTGTCCTTTTTAATTACTATCATCCTGCTAATAAAAAAACCACAAAAATAGTTCCAAGCAAGTGGTGCCAGCCAAATCATATGACCTAGAACTCCCTTAGTGCTGTTCAGAGATACATTAAAAGTTTTTTGTAAATGTGAAGACTCAGTCATAATATAGTAAGATATTTTGCATTTCCAAAATTGTGGAGTAGAAAAGCAAACTACAGAAGACAGGGAAAACAGCAATATAAAATACATCAGGAAATTAACATTTTTATGGAAAGAAATTATCTTTGGGAACGTTCATTTTATTTCATGTTATATATGTTGTATACGTTTGTAATACTGTACACAACTTTTCAAAAACATGGCAGAGAAGTCCCGTCACATATTTGAAATCCTTTTGCTACTTGCTACTTGCTGAGGTCACAAATAAATTCAGAAGGAAATACCTTTATTTCATTCTCTTCTCTGGTCTCATGGGATCTTCTTGCTCAGTCTCAATGACTGAGCCACCGCAAAGTTATGTACTTACAGAGGAGGATCTTGCATCTTTCTTTTCACTCTGTATTTCAACCTTATTATAGATGTTCTCAGATGTCTGTCAAGAGGTATTCTATATATATGTCTCTTAACAGTGGCATTTTTTTTATTTGTTATTCTTTTTATTATTATTTCAAAGTCCTGCTGAGTTTGTAAGTTGTGCAGAACTACTTTCTCTCTGGACTCATGTCCATGATCTCCAAATAATGCTAAATAGACTTATTTCTCTCATGCCAATATGTATTTGTGAGTGTTGTTTTTTCAAATTCTTTCTTGCTCACTCAGATCTGTGCTGTAGTCTCATATTAGATTGGAAATTATCTCCATGCCTCAGTGGCTTTCCCATCCTGTCCAGTGCTTGAGGTGTGACCCATCCCAGCTCTCTTTCCACTCTCAGGGCTCCCTGCTTCATGGCATCGTGTTCTGATTCGCTCCCTTTTCTGTTGTTTCCCTGTCACCAATTTGTCATTTCTTTTATCACATCCTCTTTGCCCCATTTGTCCATTTCCCCACCAATTGCTTTGCATGTCTGTCCGTTCCATTGCCTGCACCAGTTCATTGGAACAGTTTGCTCTCCTGTCTCAGCACTGGCTCTGGGACAGGCACACACAGACTACAGAATGATTAACAGCCTTATGTGTGGCACACGTGGTTGTGTGGCAGTTAAGGAGAGACACTGTCACCACAAGTACAAGTATTGATATGTGGAAAATGTAGTGCACCAAATAAAATAAGTGAACCAAAATCAGATAAGTGTATTATAATACTATGTGCTGACAGTTCCTTTTCCTGTGTTTAGTGTCAGAAGCCAAGTTCCAGGTCTCTTTCCAGACTGCAGATACTGCAGAAATAATGATGAGATGCATGCAGGAGGATATTTCACACATTTGTCAGATGAGAGAGGGGAACAGCGAAGTCAGTCTTTGACAGGTAACATGCTTTTAAACACTGCCAATGTTTCTGCTTGAGTGAGAAATTTTACTACAGATATTCTGTCTTTGAATTTGCCTAGTCACTTATTCTAGTGCCTTTTTCTGGATTTAGAGATTAACTGCCTATGCAGTCAGTTAATGAATTACTTTTAAGAGAAAAAGAAGTGATAAATACATATTTATGTACAAGCAGGTTTTTTTGGGGGGAGAAAAGTTTTTCTGAGGAAGGTCTCCAATGAATCTTAATAATTGGTTCAATCAAACAAGAAAACAATGTGTATTTATACCAGCTATTGTCATCCAGATGAGGTCGATATGCAAGTAAACTTAAGCATCTCCTAAAATTAAACAATGGCCAAGGCACATTTCCCATACTTAAATATATCAAGAAAAAATTCAGCAAGAACACTATTTAGCTTGGAATTTTCTTCCAAGGAAGGGACTATATGTTGTTAAAATGAATTAAGCAAGAACCTAGAAAGTTACACGTTTGGTAAGGCATTTAGTTAATTTTTTTTTTTTAATGTTTTGCTCCTCTTACTAGAATCTTGTTCTGATAATGACTTCATTCCTGAAAGGATTCCCTACATTTGGAAAAACAAAAACCAACCAAACAAACAAACAAAAAAAAAAAAAAACCCAGAACAAAACAAAGCCACACCACAGCTGAATTGAATTAGTGTTTTTCAAAAACATTTTCTATTTTGTCACCTTTAGGAAGGCACCAGAAATTGAAGTGGCAAGGTTTTCTTCTGACCCAATCCTATCCATTTTCTTTATTAAATCAGATATATATTTAAATTATATATTAAGAGGAAATGCTGTATCAAAAGAGCTACACATGTGACATATGCACCTGTTCCTCCAGATGGGATCAGGAAGATCCACAGGTGGATTTGACTGTGTTGTCTTGTTGCCAAGGAGCAAGACTGGAGGGTTGAGCCAGAGACAGCAGCATAAGGCTGGCTCTGATGTCTGTCCCGTGCTGAGAACCCCCAGCCAAAACAATGGAGATGAAGACATGTAAGACTCACCAAAGTGCAGCAACTTGGTAGCATTTTGCATTTTTCAGGGTGTTTGATACCCTTGACAGGGCCAGCAGGTGTGAGATGTCATGTTTGACACTCCTTCTGGCGTGGTAGGTGAACACCAGGGACGAAATCCTAAGGCCCCTAAAATTATCATAAATATCATCTGGTCTATCCCCCTCTATGTTCTAAGCTCTAGTGATAACACAGCTTGGTTTTGGACAGCTGCTTGGCTAGCTAGACATAAGGCAGCATAAGATGCAACTTTCATGTCTGCAGAGCTAATGCCACTGACCACAGTCATCACCAGGCTGAGTGGCCCCAGGATCCCATGGCTTTTGAAGCAAGCACAGCTCTGCTCCACAGGAATTTAGACCTGTGCTTGTCATTTTAATGCCAAACAAGGCATAGATATAACTGGAAGCTGTCACTACTTAGTTTTACCACTCAGTAGTTTAATTAAAAATTAAAGATTAATTAATCATTAATTAAAAGCAATAGCTATATTAAAAATATTTATTCTAGAAAGTGACAAGTATTTCTAAAAGGCTAGCGCCTCTTTTTTCCCACCAGGTAAGGTAAGTCAGCATCATAAATAGCATATTTATAAATTTTACCTGTAATATGCAAAAAAAATCGCTGTACTACAAAAGCAAGTGTCATTTGAAGTGGGGCGTGGTGGTGTGGTGATTCACACTACTGTCTTGCAGCGATAATTATGTACAAATGCCATTTCTAAAGTAGGTGGAAAACCCTGCTAAAGATTAAAAAATTTCCTTTCAAATAATGAGCAATGCCAAAAAGTCAGGTTCCCCACTGAAATCCTTTAGTTATTCACTCCCTGTTAATTCACTCTCACTTGTGACTGATATTTAAGGGCTGAATCTATTTATATATATAAAGACAGAGTGTTTGAATGCTTTTAAGCTATGCTACAGAATAATTTCTAAATATACAGAAATAGAAAAGAAACCGATTGGTCTTATGAAAGCTGTTATTTAAAATCAGACCGTCTCAAATGGACTTATTAGCCACATTCTTCTGTTTTACATTGCTTTACCACCAGATGTCAGTACTCTACACCTATCAGTGTCAGATCGACCATATCGTCATCCCCTTTAACCATTTTCCTCGCCGTCAGTAAAAGCTACAAAATAATACCTTACGTGAATAATCTCGTTGTGCTGTGCTTTGGGGGTGGTGGTAGTGGTGGTGTTTGTATGTAAAGATACCTCATATTTTATGTAAAAATGTAAAGATTCATCATATTTAATGAGGAATAAGTAAGAAAATCAGCATGCTTTTAATTTAGCCATAATTGTGTCTATGATTAGAACACTCAGCTCTGTCATACAGGCACCAAACAAAAAAAAATGTTTCTTCGTTCAGAATTTTCACTGATGTTTATTTAAATTGTATTAGAGAGGTGTGATCATGCCCTCAGAGGGCCTGGCCATCAAAAAATAAACTTCATAGGAATTTCATAGGAAGATTGCTTGCAGTTATTTGTAGCACATCTTGACATACAATTCAGGGCAGAAAACTATGTATAATAGCCAATTTCAGAGTCACCACAGCACTTGTACTTGATTCCTTTTTTTTTTTTTTGAATCTAATTATTTTGGTAGAAGAAGGATTTGCTTTGAGCTTAAGATGTTTTGAAACTTTTAACACTTCAAAAAGAAAGGATAAGTACTTTAAGTTACTTTACTTAGATTTCTCAGTCTGAACAAATTCCTAGAAAGAAATAGAGCTGAAATGATTGTGTTTTCAAAAATTCATATGGAAAAAAGTATTAAAAAATAATCAAAAATTATTTTTAAATGACCAAAAGTTTCAACACCAAAAAAAATTGAATGCTAATGAAAAATTCTTTCTGTATACTACACAGAAGAAATTAAGTTAGGTCACATGTAAGTATATGAAGTCAGGACTGCAAGTGCCAAAACAAGAACATAGAATATGTAAAAATAATCTCTGAAACATTTATCAAATTGGAATGTGGCTCTAGATTATGTAGCCCCTGCCTATTATCAACCCAAAACCTCACAAGCAGTAGCCAAAACAGTGCTGGCTCAAACACTGATTTGTTTCCATTCCGCTTTCTATAATTTTTTCATCTATTTTTTTCCAATTGGATTAAAGAAAACAAACCATAGAACTGTTAGAAGGACTATGACCCTAGAAAGAGTTGCAGTCTTCTCAGTTAGCCTCCTGGGAAAACCTGTGACACAGAGTTCAACTCTAATCTTCTGGAACATAGTCAAATTGTCTGCACGTCTGTTCATAAATACCTGTTCAACAGATCTGGCCCATATACTCGTCCAGGAACTGAGTGGATTTTGTTCTCAAGAATTTAATCCAGTTAAAGAGATTAATGCAGATAACAAACTCTTACTGCTCCCCATGGCACACAGGAAAGCCTTTGGTAAGAGAAGATGACTTTCACAGTCCGATGGCTCCTTCAATGAATGTGGCCTTCTATAATAATTTAACAAAATTAAGTACAAATGGATATATGAATCCTTGTATTTGTTGTCAAAATGCAAAAATTTTGCATTGTACACAAATTACCCAAACATTTCTGAGTACTGTTAGTTGGTCTTGTACTTTAAAAAGGACATCCTTTTAATCTCTTCTTTTAATCAACTTTATTCTTTAGGATTATCACCTCCTACAGTTCACTTAATTATATCCCATAAATTATGGTATGAAGTCACATTATTACTTTTAATTTTTTTTGTGAGCTTAGTGGATTTGGTTTTCTTTTTCATCGTCAGCTTCTTTGTCACAGATGAGCATCCCTCCCAATTTAGGAAAATATTATTTTGTCTAATATTGCTATTTACAATTTTGTTTGATCTTAAAGAAGAACAACAATTAATCTTAAATATCAGTTGAAAAGTATTGCATAGCACAAATTTGCCTAGCGTTTACAGCAACATGATACAAATAAATATTCCCCCACTTCCTGGTTTTCCCTTTACATTAGGAATACTGAAGGGTGATAGAAATTTCTCTAAGGAGCTCAGGTTTTTCTCTCTAGTGAACATCTTCTCCATAGTTCCTCAGAGGGTACCTCACATTTGGATAATGAGGCTGAGAACGTGCCAGGAGGAGCACGGTGAATAACCGCGTCGGGGCTTGGCTGGGCTCAGCACCCCGCTTGATCCGAGCCAGGTGAGATTAATCCTAATGCCAGTCTCGGCCACTTGCAGCTGGAGCAAAGCAGACTGGCAGAGATGAAGGAGGAAGCCAGGCCCAGCACTGAATTGCCCAGGGGCAGTGATTGTGAAGGGAACACCGGGAAAAGGGTTAGGAGGGAGAAAGCAAGCATGAAAGCACAGCACCTGTGGATACACTCTGGAGGCTGTGCTGTGAGAGAAAGAACAGTATTGAGGGTGCTGAAGAAAGGCAGGGAAAAATATCTACTCATGCATGTATTTCCATGTGTTAAATGCTGAGAATTAGGCTTAACATTTCTGTCAGAATGTTTGAAAGATCTGTAGGGAAAAAAAAAATAACACTCTGAAGGCCAGAAGCCTGCTACTACCAAAAAGCAAAACAAGCTGAATAGGCTCATGAAGAAAAGTCAAAGCTGCTATGATCTCCAGAGATGATCTTATCATTTGCAAAGTATCTGATAACTGTGGTAGAGTAAAATTAATGCCATTTCTTGTGTGAAACATTTCACATAATCATTGAATTTGCTATTTTTTATTAAGGCTGTCATTATTATTACTGTAGAACAGAGGTTCATTTAAAAAATCAATTTATTGGACTACATGTTGTATGTATGTGTGTATATTTAAAATATATGAAAAATGCAAGCATTTAACATTAATTATTACATTGCAAAAACATTTGACATGTCTCATATGCAAAAATCAGATTTTCCAGACTGATCACCCTCAAATCCTTACTTTTCTTCCTTGTGTTAGTGAAAACAGCCTTGCTGCAGTGGGGCCAGGACTATGACTGCAGCAGAGGTCCTCTTCTGCATCATCCCCCAAATGATATAAACTCTATTCCATAGCTCCATGCAGTTGCATATGTGATACACCAGCTCTGCCACCATGTTACTCATGCTGGGAAGAGATCCTGAGAACACATGGCCAGATGACCAGTGACTAGGTCCTGCTGTGACAATTAAAGGTTTATAAGTTTCTCTCAGCCATCTGCTCCTTTCAGGAGAAAGGTGGCTTTAGACTGTCCTAAATCACCATATTCCAAGTAGCATTTGCCCTTTGTACCTTGTTAGAAACTCTCCCTCCTCCTAAAGCCCTAGTCCTGCAAGGCATACCTGTATATAATGCTTTAACTGAGGTACAGGTCTCAAGCCCAGCTATTACCTTGCAGCTGGGGCTTACAAGGAAAAGAAAATCTTATATTTCTTTTCTTCTGCCTTCCTTTTTCACTGTTCTCATCCCTGTTTCCAAGCATGTTGTACCTCACCACTCGATGGCATTGGTACATCCCCTCCTCAGTAGCAGCAAGTTTTATGTAGCTTCATGTCCAATTCAAATCATGGCACAAGGAACAGCGTGTCATGGACAAGCAAATAGTGAAAGGAAAGCAGAGATATGAATTAAGCACCTTAATAAGGTATCTGTGCTTAACATGTTTCATACTTCAGAAAAAGGCACCAGTATGAGGCATTCAACACTGCCGTCTTGGGAAAGGTTTCCATCTGCTTAGTCAGTTCAAACCAGGCAGCTGATGAACATGACACTTTTGCTCTGTGTTTAACCCTGTGATTTAGTTTATTATTCCATAATGTGATTGCACATGCAGTCATGAATTGCTGATTCATAAACTAGTTGAATTGTAAAATTCCAGGAATTGATTTGCATGCTTTAACAGGGACATTAATTTGTTGAGGATAAATTTGTTTCCCCATGAGATTTGTTCTAAAATTAATATTTATCCTTGCAAAGGAATACATATGATCAAGCTATTCAATAAAATACAGGACTTACAGTCTCAGAGACCAAAATATTCTCTATTAACCACAGGAAAGTGATTCATGCTAAGTATCATATTTCTGGGCAACTGAGAAGAAAAAATATTTAGATCCTTTGAAAAACCTAGCTCTAATAATCCCTCTTCTGGCCTACACAGTGTTTCTGTCTTGAGTAACTCAACAAGTAGAACCATAGGATTTTCATGCAAGCCTCTCGGGGTTTTTGTTTTGTTTTTCAGTAACTCCTAAAGTAGATGCACCTGCCCCCAAACCATCCCTTTCAAACATGGGAAGCTCAGCAGTGCCAAATCAAAGACTAACTGAAATGATCTTCCCTGGGGCTCACATTTATCTGATCAAACTCCACTTTGCACAGGGAAGGAAAGAGTCCACAGCAGCTTGTGGGCAGAACCTTTTCCTCAGGATAAATTTCTCCCTGCAGAGTAGCTGCAGATCTGGCTGATGCTTAGACTACTGCAAGCCAAAGATGATCCACTTCTCTACTAGTCATCATCCCTGTTGGTGTGCCAGCAGAAGCACTTACCTGTCTCCATCACTGCTAATAACTGTTAAACACGGAAGTAACTCTGTGATGCGTTGGGATCCTCTGCAGACACCTGAAAGAACAAGAAACTACAGTTGAAAACCACAAAATTCAGAAACTGCTGCAGTTCCTCCCTTGTAGAAAACACAAGTTAGAAGATTTCATGTGGGACAGAAAGAGCTGTTAAAGACTCTGTGTGCTTTGGACTTGTTCTTTCCAATTGATGTCTTGGAGGCAGTGCTGAAATGTGAGACATAAATTGGCTTGCTGCTTAATAATGTATGTGGGGTTTCTGTACAACCCAATGAAACTAAAATGTTGGTATTTTTTAAGAGAGAGCTTGTATAAACACCCCCTTTCCTACTGAGATTAAATGTACTGTAGTCTGATCCTTTATGGTTTATAAACTAAGCTGTGCTCTTCAGAAGATCAGCTACATAAATACTTCTGGTAACCCAGAAGTGAAGATTTAAAAAATGCACTGGATCTTGATGATGGAAAAGACTCTATAAACTGTTGCCTTTGACTGTTATAGGAAGTACAGTACAAATATATTCTGTCCTAAAATATACTACATCAACTGAAGGTGGGTTGCAATCATGGTAATGTTCAATAAATACTTAAAATCAATACATACATATTACAATTTAAATAATTGCATTAATGTAGGACTGAAAGGACTATATATGCCTGCTACTGCATATATAATTTTAAATTTATTTATAGATATATTTCCAGTTATAGTTGAAAGGCTCTTACTTTACGTCCTGTGGGAAAAAATATAATTAACTATTTAAAAATATTAAGTAGGCATATAATTTCAGTATCTCCTGTTTTTAACTACATCACCTAACTGTATGGTGCATTGGCTTAAAAATTGCCATTTTCTCTACCAAGGTGTAAACACTGAGCCCCACATCTGCCGTGCACTGCTGTGCATTATCTAAATTATACTGATTCAATGTTTTATCTGCTCATGCTCAAAGCAAAAACACTACTGCTGAGGGAAACAGTCCTGCTGAGGAATAAAATGATCTTGTGCAAAAGAAAAGGGGATGATGTGAGTGGGAGACAGGGACTGGGAAGGATGTCTACCTCAAATAATTTTTTCGAATCTGTTTTGTAAGATGCTATTAATAGTATTTATGGGGCATAATAAACTGTGATGAACATGCAAAATTGAGTATCTAGGGCTGGAGTCCTCTTAAACTGAAAATTTTCATTTAACTGCAGCCTTTTGTACAGCAAAAACCTGCACCAGACAGATGAACCTAAAATGTTCTTCTTGTTTCTTAAAAGCACAATAGACACAAGTTTAGATTAAGCACAGAAGAGTTTATAGAAGTCAAGATCCATGCAGCCTACCTCAGGAAAAATCAGCTTAGGCTGTCAACAAACAGAGAGGTCTCTGGAATAAACCAAATATGCTCAGACTTTGAAGCGAATCACTTACAACTGATGTGCTGTGCTGTGGGGAGCTCCTCTACTCCACTGGCTTCTGCTGCTTCTGAAAAATTGTTTGCCATTATGGCACATGTTCTCATTGAGAGCACACAAAAAGCTCCATAACAGCTAGTTAACTGAGAAACAAACACAGTGTGAAACTGTATTTTAAATAATTTTCCTTAGTGGTATCAGGTTAGTTAGCACAGCTCTAGATCTCTCTTAACCATTTAAATTACTTTACATGCACGTAAGTAATGTAGTGTTGTTATTGAGGTTTCAAAGTATTAGCTACTGTACCATCCAGAAATCAGTATATTCAAACTGCTGTTAGATCAGTTTCTGCTGAGCTGTTCCAAATGATGCTGTAGTAATGGGAATCTTTCCCAATTTTTCTTTTGACTGATATGTTAAAAATATAGCAAGTATGACTCCTGCTACCTGGCACTTCCTAGACTATGAAACCCTGCTCTTATGAAATATTTTACTGTCTTTGTCTTAAGATATATGATTTCTGACACTAAATGCTGATTAGGAGATACATTCAAAGCAATCTGTGCAATAGCAAGGTCTGTAGGAGAAACAAGCTTCATCCATTTCCAGTTACAGTGACCTGTCCAGTATAGGCAACGAAAATCTACACAAAGAATTAACAAGAACACAAAGTACACAAGTGTGTTTATTACATTTTGCAAGCACTTTGTTCTACATTTCAAAAACGCCACCATCAAGCTGTTGGCACATTTATGTACAAAACAGATTAATTGTAATGCCTGCTACAAAGCATTCTTTGTGAAAATACAAACTCTAATACCAGAGAAGAGCCAAAAGCATTAACATCATTACATGAGTTTAAAAGACATAGTTTTAAAAATCAGCACAAACATTTTAAGACACAAAACTGAAACACTACAATATAGAATCCAAAAAGAGGTTCCTAATACTTTTTGCAGAACTGTAATACCGGTACTGCACATTATCAGAAAACTGTTGACCCCGTAGGACAGCTTAAGTGTAAAAAAAATCAAAACCAAAACCAAAACCCAAATCAAAAACACAACAAAAAAAACCCCAAAACAAGCAAAAGAAAAGAAAAAGAACTCAACCAACTAATACTACTTAATGCATTATCATGCCACAAGTAACTATAGTATTACCTTCTACTTACTACAAGAATTGTTAAAAATTACTGATGATGCATGACTAGTAATAGTACAAAGAAGAGTTTTACTCAAGAAGTTTTATTAGAAATGCACTTACACTGAGAGAGAATTCACAATGGTCCAATAAGTGCACAAAACTACCTAAGATTTTTAACACTGACAAAAATGTCTTGTCAGGCTACATCACTTTAAAAGACACTTTACAGCATTCTTGTAGCATTAGAAATAGGCAAAATAAAAAAAAAAAATCCACCCACCAAATTTGGTCCAATAATACCGACTTTGCTTAAATAGGGTTATTTGTTCTGTTTTTGATACAGGTAATTCTTTCAAATTAAGATGACTTATCATTCTGATAACATTTTCATATCAAAATAAAGGTTCAAATATATTACTACACTTTGAAATAATAAGCTCTGTAGTGGTCTTTCACCTTACTTCAACGTAATACAGGTAAACCATTATGTGTAGGAAAGCTAGAAGCCAAGCTATAACATTTATGGAAGTCTCCTTTAATATATCTTTTACAGTTCAGACAGGTGCAATCCATTTAAATTTTTAAAGCAGGTAAAAAGACATCTGACTCCTATGGTCACTGCATTTTTGATATATTACTTTCATAAATGTAGCTAAGCAGTAATTTCTTACATCATCACATGGACAGCTCCAATTTAGCATAACCATCATTGAATTAGAGAGATTATTCTGTAGAAAACTATTAATAACTATATCACTTAATTAACAGTTGTCTATATACCATAACTCATTAACAGGTAGCCGTGGTATTGAATTCCTTCAAAAGGCAAGTGGCCATGCATTGTTAGCACCACGGACTGCATGCTCACAATACAAACAGGAATTATCACCCATGGAACTTGAAACAAGAGAATATTCTTTAAAAACATCAATAATACAATGTTAACAAAGATAAGAAGCACTTTTTTCTTTTTTTTCTTTTTTTTTTCTTTTTTCGCTTTTTTTTTTATTTTTTTACCCACTATTACAAATTTAGAAATTGCACCTTTGATTGTTTAAAACGTTCTTAGGACCTTCATTCAAGTTGATCAGGGTCCCTCTGGCAGGTTTTCCATATATAAAGGAAAGTCATCAGAATGTTTTCTTTATATATTGTACATCATGTACAATGGTCCCTTTGAAGTATACCTGTAGTTAAAGTAGTTACTGAACTCAAAACTAAAAAGTATAAAAAGCTACTTTTTTTCCAAAAACATATAAGAAACAATGCAAAAGGTGTTATGCATAACACATACAAAGTGATTAAAAAAATCAAACACATAATTGTATTTGACAATAGTTTAGTATCCTTGACCTATCAGAACTAATTAGCCTAAAGGGATTCAGGAAAGGCTATTTAGGAGCTTTGTGGTATAGAATGGTCACACAAAGTAAGAACTAATTAAGAAACCAAGTGCTAGACAACCAAGAATTGTATGTAGGTGATATGTAAGTCACCCAAACTATCTTTTGTGAGAAGCACTTTCAATTGTTTTTAAAATGGTAGGATGGCCTTCAGTTAAACAACAAAGCATTCACATGTTAGGAAGTAAGACAAGGTTTCTTTTATGTATAAGCATTGAGCCGCTCTTTAGAGCGAGTAGAATGAATATCATGCAGCTCTTGTTCCTCCTTTGATTTAATATCCTCATATTTTTGCATTCTGCAAGCATCTTTCACATAGGCCCAGTTGGCAGACAAGACCATGAGATAATGAACCTGTAAGAGAGGTAACACAGTGTTAAACAATAGAGGTAGGCAGAATAGGGCACGTGTAAACTTGAAGGCTGTAGGACAGAGACTGGGTTCTCATCAGTAGGAGCTAGGCATTCTTGTGTGAAGAAGTAATATAGAACCATGATGGCAAATTCAGGCTTCATTAATCTTCAGGTTACTCATCTCACAGTTGTTACTGTTACTATAACTAGTAGTTGGTAGCAATAGATATGAGAAAAAACCCCTATAACCTGAAAAATCTAAATTCAAAATCATCCCTGCATTATTTTTCAGCTAGTCTGCAAAGGTGCACATAAAAATGCCTTCTGGTTATGTATTTATTGTACACTTTTCCCCAGTGAAGAAGTTTTGTTAAAGTAGTTCTCAATATGCCATAGACACATCTTATGATTGCATATATCTAATACAATTACAGAAAGTTTTGCTTCTTAATTTTTGTTAAAGTTAGCATTTTCTTTCCATTTAGCCGTGACTTACTTCTTTCACCTACAATTCTAGCTTTGTATTTAACTCACCAATCGAGGGAAAAATTGTCAATAACTGAAAAATAAGTTCAGTTAGGCAAAATGTGACAAAACATAGTGAGAAAAAAGATTGGATGCTCTGTTTACTCTGTATTCAGTCAGAAAAAAAAAATGTTCCACAAGGATATGCAACTAGTTTATTCTGGGACTCTCTGGACATTTATTCCTTCCCTAGCAGGCTTTCAGACATTTTCTGATGACAGCATCTCTTTAATTTATGTTAATCCTCTTCCTCAGAAGCAATGGACAATTTTGTGATATCCAAAATACTTCATCCCTCTCTAAGAAATCAAGAAATTATACTGGGATTCAGTTAATGGAAAATGGAATAATAATACAATAAATAATAAAAAAACACCTTGAGATTGTGCAAATTTTCCTGTTCAGGTTGTACTGTTGTAGATATGAGTATCTTAGATTCATATTAAATGAAGACACCCATTCTAATATGTTTTTTTTTTCTTTTGGAATATTTAGACTTTTTTCAAAAATGTTTGTTGGCAATTGTTGCTGATTAGTCCAAGCAAAAGTACATTTCTTAATCTGGATGATTAAGATCAAGGAAAGCATTCTGAAGCCCTTAAAAAGACCAGATATTTTTGCTACCTTTTTTATCCTCATGTTTTATGTCAAGTTTACAATTAATCCTTATTTGAGGAATACTGTTTGACTTGAGGAGACATAAAATAGAAAGTTGTTCAGAGAGTCTGTCCTCTAGGAAAAAAAAATCTAGAGAGTAGTATTTCTACATACCTTTAGGATTTTCTTGATATCTAGAGAACAACACTAGCAAAGCAATCTGTGAGTATAGATGTTGGAGATGGCAGCATGTTGTTTGTCACTCTGGAACACTCTGTAGTCATAATTTAGTACACAGGAAAAAGAAACACCTTCTATCCTAACTCAGCTCTTCCAAAAGCTTTCACCATGGGTAGTTTCTGGATCAGGCATTTCTAGATCAAATGAGAGACCCTAATCTTGGATTCCCGTTGTGTTTAATGAAATGCCTTTAATTCTCCACAGTAAAACTATTGAGAAAAATCAAAATGAACAGGCTGGTAATCCTAAAAATTTTGTCATCTCGATTGCAGCTTGCACCCAATGAAAACATGAATACTGGTTCATTGAGTCTGAAATTTCAGTTAAAAATACGGTCTGAACCTCAAACAGATTGCAGACAAGAGAATCCTGAAAGTGGGGGCTATCTGAGCAGTGTACTCACATCTTCATGACCTTTTAAAACTTTTTTGCCAGAAATCCTTGCAACTGAAGAATCTGTGATTAAAATGGGATGATGTAGGCACTTTTTCTTACTCTCACAAAATATTTGGTAGTGACCCAGTAAAAATAAAAAATTAATGTCTTGCAATTTCACGCAGCATTTTTCTTTGTTAAGAAATAGACTATTTTGAAGGCATATTGGTAGTAGTCTGACCTTCACCAAACACCCATTCTGTGCCCATCCCTTCCTTATGAAGTTACTGAATGAAACTACTGTGATAAATGTTGAAAACTCTTGGAGTTCATATTCAATGTAAGTAGGAAGACTTGCCAGGAAACACCTACTTTAACTTATATAATCTCAAATATATATCCATATTTATAATGACATATACATTGAACAGTAATGCCACCTTTGCTTTTTATTTTAACACCAAGTTCCTAGATAACATTGCCACACTAAGGAGGTCATTTCTAAGTGGCTGTCTAATTGCATTTCACAATTCCATGACCTGAATAGCCTGAAGCCAGTGGGGCCCTCGTCAAGGCTTATTTAAATTGAAGCCAGGCAGCTTCCACAATCTGCCTCAGGAGGTTTCAATTACAGACATATGCAAGGCAGTGCAGGGTCTTTCCATACCTATTCCTGCTTAGATTTCTTCATAAGGTGAAAGTATGCTTCAGTGTTGAGAAATTGTGGGATTGACTATCTGGGTTGTTTGTTTGTTTGTTTGTTTTATTTTTCCATGCAGGACATGTCACTACTTCCCCAGGACCCAAGTTTAAAAAACTTGAATTCCTCCCTTTGCATGCATCTCACATCCTGCAGGAGACCACAATCATACTGGGGAGAAGAACAGACCACTTTACACTTCCCTTGATCCTATTTCAGGAGAACTGATTGCATCTCCACCTTACAGGACATCACTTCTGCAGCAGTTAAGGCAAAAGAGTTACCAGCTCACCTGGTAACTTTTGAGAAAGGAAATTTTGCATCTCATAATTAAGTTTTTCTACAGTGTTTTTGGGGAAACATCACAGGTGGAATATATACTGGCTTTACAATCAACTGTTGAATGCTAGAACTCACATTTAAACCATTTCAAGTCTTCTGTTTCTATCTAACACAACACTGACAACAGTAAAATTTATAAGTATTATGGTAATGATCTATTCCATATGCATTTCTTAGCCATTCAGACATAAGAAAGAACAGTAATGCTCAGAATCATATATGATACAAATTAAATATGATTCAAAAGCCTGGCTATTTTTTCCATGATAAAGACTCTTAAAAAGCATTTACAACATAAATAAGTCTATCAGGTTTTGGCTTTGGTTCTTTTTTGCCCACCGTGCATTGATATGAGAATGATAAATTTTCAAAAGAAACTCTTCAACAGTGTTCTTTGCTGCAAAATAACACTTTCCCTGACATATACTGTAAAATAGATGAGGTTTTCTATATATCAGTCCTAATATGTAGGACAATTCTCCTTCTGAACCCCAAAAACAACATTCTCCTTTGCAGACTAAAGAGGTATCTAGTGAATTGTGAAACATTCTAACATTCATAAGCAAATCTGAGACCAAGAGATATGGGGAAATTGTGATTTGTGATCAAAATGATTTTGTAAGTTTTAACAAGTTTTTCAGTGGTTTTGCAATAAATGACTACTTTTTAAAATATATATATTTAAAATACAGCTTTATCAAAAGTATCCTGGGGACAGATGGACTTAATATTTATGATCAAGCTGATTCTTTTGTGAATTTTGTAGAATCATATTGACATTAGAGGGTGTAAGAAATCTTCAAAAATTAAATAGTCTGGCACTTGCAAATGTTTATAAATCCAGAAGTGAGGATATAGTGCAGTATATTGATGTCATAACTTAAAATGTCATTTCAGGAAGCAGATTTTACCAATTCTGTCATTCAGTTCTGATGTTGCACTACTGTTACTGGCTGGCCATAAATACAATATACTTACCACTTTAATCAGGTGGACTATTCTGGTTTAAAGTAATTGTTTGCAAGAAATGTTTTAAGAGTGCATTATATTAATAAGCTTTTTCTTTTGTAAAAGACTGGTATTTTAATCTAATTTTCCTGTTGAATTTCACAAACATGTTCTGGATATGCACAAAGACAAACGTCATCATTTCATATTTGTAATTATTCTTGAAGCAGCACATGTAGTGAAGGGCACTGGTTCTCCAATGACTGAAATGACTTCTGCACACTGTTTCTCACTGCTGATACATTACCTCTGTCTACTAATTTGAGTGTAAGATCTGGAGAAAAAAGATATCTTCTTCTTCCTGGATGAGATAGTTAGGACCCCAAATTAATTTTTCCTCCCTTAAATTACTTTTACCTTGGGAATGGAAACTTCCCTTAAAGGAGACCCTTTTAATTTCTGCATGTCCAACCACAAAATTCTGAATTTTCCCTCATGTCCTATCCCTTGTGTTTGGGCTACTGTGTCAAGTGTGAAGCACCTGTCTCAACCTACAGATGTGGTCTGGTATGCTGGTTTCAGAAATTACACTATCAAAGATTGGAATGTGCTAGTCTTTAGCAGGTACCTAACAAATAGAATGGTGGGTTAAAAACAAACTGTATAGTTACAAACTTGAAAAAAAAAATATAAAACTGTTGCAAACATTTAATGAAACATACATCTACCAGCACTGGGACAGTATGCAATTTACTAGCAATTAGAACATTAATTTATATTTTTGTTGGAACAGTGTTTTTCTGTCTGCCCTTGCAGTTATAGAATTCAACAAAAAGCACACTTGGATATGGCTAATCCTTTAAAAATATGAGAACAAATGTGCATCATCAAAGTGAATTCAAAGGATATTTGTGCCTGGTGTAATGCAGCTATGGTATCTTTGATATGCTGAGCTTTGAAGGTCTTTTTAAAAACTTCCTTGAAAGTATTATATATTTAAACTATGTGGTACAATGTACTTACTTAATTTGTTTTCACTGAAGATGTGTTATTTTTCATTGAATATCTTTTGGTAGCTATTTGGATTCAAAACTCTTGTTTCAAATGCAGAATTTTTATCTGAACAAAATAGCATTTTATGATATCTACTGAATATACTTCAAAATAATCATACAGTGGAAAACTAAAGATCTCTTACATTTAGTTTCCTAACACTAATGATATATTATCATAATTGCTATATGGTCACCATTTTTGGAACTATAAGCAGAAAAATTTCAGTTTGAAAAAACAATTAAATTATTATTATGAATTGTATTCTACTATTGCACTTATTATTTGTGGCCTTGAAACAAAAAACTGCATTCAAAATATATATTTTCCATTTAGTTATCTTTGCTGTTTGCAGGTTGTCATGCAATAATGAAAAAATGGCAGATAAAAAACAAAAAAATCATCGATGTAAGAGGAGTACTAACTTCATTGAATATTTTTTATTGTACTTTTTTATAAATGTAATTATAAGGATAAAAATAAATCATGGCCCTATGACCCATAAAAATTACTAGTATAAACAGTATATAGGAATCACCACCACTAACACTTATGAATGCATCAGAATGAAGTAACAGTCACTTTTCATTTCCCATTTCAGCATGCATAATGCAAACCTACACCAGTAGAGAATTGTGAGTCTAAAAATATCTTTATGCTTAAGCAAACGCAGCAGACAAAAGACAGAAAAGCAGGGCACTAGCTCACATACTTTTTTCTCAGTGGAACCTTCTCATTGACAAAATGTCAAAATTTAAAGTAATCTTCATTATAAAGGAGTGGAAAAATTAGTCCTGACAGAAAGATCAACACATTCATATATATTCACAGAACTGACAAGAAGATTCTGCTCCTAAAATAGCAGCATGGCAAGCCTATGAATACCCAGAAAGGCAGAGATCATAAAAGTATAATACTATGGTTACAACACCGACATGTGAATTCAGACACTTGTCTGAATGCAGCAAGAGGACAGTAAAAATTCTTAGCATGTACTTAAAGGTGTTTTTTCAATTCAAAAAAGTAATCATGATATTCTACTTAAAAGGGAATCCATCAATATATAAAAAAAAAAGAAGAAGAAAAAAGGGAGAGTATTGGATTACAGGACTATATTTTAATAATAGCTTTGAGTGATAGTATGGAAATTGAACAGCTGATCCTAAGTCAGAACCAGGAGGTATCAGCAATTCAGATGAGGCATAGAGTGTTGGGTAGCTTACCATAGCAATGACTGCTGCTCCAGCTCCAGCAAGTGCCACAATGAACAAGTGGAACGTCATGTTTAGCTGCAAAGGGAGGCAAAGAAAAGGACTTTCATGATTGTACAGTAAACAGAAAATGAACAAAAATTCAGACTAACATAGAACAAATAACTCTTGGTGCCGCCCTTCCACAAAAGAAATGAAGAGGAATATTTTTCCAAGAGATTGATATCAATACATGTCATTGTGCTTGTTCTTGTTTTGTTACAATGCTCATATCGGGGAAAAAGCATAACTCTATTTAAATCTGCAGCATTTACATAATAAAGTATTAAGAAAATTAATTATTTAAAATAAACACTGCAGCACATTTTAAACAAACTCCCACATTTGTTTGGGTTTTTTTTATGCTACAATACTACAGTACTAGCTTACAAGAATTATATTTGTGGTGGCTTCTCCAGTGGCAGACAGCCTAAGAAACCCCATTTTCCCTTCATTAACTGTAGCTTTCCATCCTCACATATTGATCCACTTTCCTCTCAAATTTGTTCATAGTGATATAATATAAACCAGGTTACTTACATAATTCAAATTAACCACCATCCTCACCTCACCCCAAACCAAATGGTTACATTTGCTTTTAATTTCAGTGACCTGGTTTACACAGCAGCCACAGAGAGTCAACTGCACCACAAGAGCTGCATTTTCTAAGCTGGTTTTGGTGTAAGGGAGGATTGTGTACCTTCCCTCTAAGATTTATTCAACCATAGTAAGACCCAGTAAAACACTTAGCAAATGTTGACCCTTCTGGCTTCAGAGGGATCAACATTTTAGACTCTCTTTGTTTTAGGCAGATGTAATTTTGTTTGTCCTGTCTTCATCATTTATCATTTAAAAACAAAACCAGAACCCTCAGCACTGAAACAGGTGGCATTTGCCCAAGAGAAAAACTACAGAGAAAAATGTACTAAGAGCTACTATCCTAATGCTCAACAAGGTTTGGCCAAATCCATTAGAAATCTTTACTCTCCTGTCACAACAGTAGTTATAAGCCCTTCAATCAGTGATTCATTGTGTGGACACATTCATTGAGCAACACAGGCTAATGCCCCTTTCATAAACATCCCAGTAACAAAGAGCAAGAATACTGGAATTATTAAAAAACCCCAAACAAACAAACCACAAGTGTATTTAGAAAACAAATGGTTGGAGAAATTGCACTGACTAAATTTGGTAAAAGACTAGGAAAACTACTTGCTTGACTGTATTTTTCACTGTGATTTAATTCATCATCATAGCTAGAATTAGACTGTTAACGTTAAGAAAACATATATCAGCTACTTCATACATATATTATGGATTTGCCAAAAATACTATGATATTTATTTACCTCATTAGAGTCACACATCTTGATGAAACTTTCTGATGAGGTGCAAACCTTCTTTTCCTCTCCAATAGTTACAATACCTGGAGAAGAATAAATATTCACATTATTTGGAATTCCTGGTACAGATCAACTTCCTTTACATGATAAAAGCTAAGAACCTATTTTAACAATGATATCTGGGGTTTATTGACAATCATGAGTCTGGAGCAACTCTCCTGTGATGACAAGCTGAGGCAGCTGGGATTGCCCAGCCTGGAGAAGAGAAGGTTTTGGGGAGATCTTGTAGCAGCCTTCCAGCAACTAAAAGGCTCCGTCAAGAGAGCTGGAGAGGGACATATTAGGGCATGCTGCAGTAGAACAAGGGGTAATGGCTTGAAATGAAAGAGGATAAGTTTAGGCTAGATGTAAGGAAGAAATTCCTTATTGTGAGGGTGTTGAGGCACTGGAATGTGTTTCCCTGAGAAATGGTGGACATTCCATCCCTGGAAGTGTTGAAGGACAGGTTGGATGGGGACCTGTGCAACCTGATCTAAAGGAATGTCTCCCAGCCCCATTGCAGGGGGTTGTAACTTGTCTTTAAGGTGCCTTCCAACAAAAACCATTCTAGGATTCTATTCTATTTCAGCCAGCACAAAACACATTATCTATTTAGTAAAACCCTAGTAAGAAACATGTAAGTAACAATTTTTCTGCCATTTTTGAAAATATCTTTATTCCCTGTTTTGATCAGCACAACAATTAAAAAACCAGAAATTATTTGCAACCAGTTTATACACTTAAAATGTTCACAAACTTTCTCTACCCTCATGTGGAAAAATGTGCTGTATATTGGTTTCAAACGTACTGATGTGGTATAAAGCTTCTTCCACAACTTATAAAGAAGCATTACACAAACTTGTACTTTATTGTTTCTCTTTTCAACAATAATAAGTAAAATCTGCTACCTTGCTTCCTTTAGCTAATGTCCAGATACTAAATCAAAGACTAGCTTGAAGAAAAAACTGCAATTAACTCAGTTACCATGAAAAATTATTCTTTCCTAACATTAATCAGTGTTTTTTGTGCTGAATCTACAAGAAACAGGTACATTCACAGAATACACACTGTATATATTAGTGTTTTATGAACACTCTAAATAGAATTAATAAAAAAATAGTCATGAATATTAACAAAATAAAAGGTCATAGAAAGAAAAATTAATACACTTGATGGGATCTATACAGATAATTGCTTTTTAAACTCACCTGCCATGCTGTGTAGGGAAAAAAAACAATAAAAACCCCTAACTCTTTCCCTCTCATGAAAGAAAAATGTCAAATATTTTATTTCAGGTTAATTGAAATGTTTGCTATTATTGAAAACATTTCTTTGCCAAGAAATGCAGCATCTTTTTTATCTCCACATATCAATTACAACTATACTGTGATTTTATTTTAGGTAAAGGAAGCAAAAGAAAGATAAGAAACTGTCTGTTGAGAGTATGATTACCCAAAGCTCTATGGGCTGAGAAATCACTAAGCCCATAACATGTAGAATCAAACCACTCTCGTAGAAGGAAGGAATTGAATTACCATCACCGACACAAGAATTCTCAGATATTTTAAGATCACAAATTCCTTTCTACTCAGATTTCACATCCTTTCAAAACACACATAGGTGCATATCCCCACATTATTTTAACCTCCAACATTCAGGTTTTAGCCCCACTCCCTCTCTCTCTTTCCACCACTTTCTTAGAGTGTTACTATCAGTATTGTTGGTCCTCATCAAGGTTTTTGAAAGCAATGAATCTTGTGTCCCAATTCATCTTTGCAGAGACAGCTGATACCCTAGGATCTAACATCTCCAAGTCAGTGTCCTACCACAAGATTAAAAGTCATTCTCCAGATAGATGACTAATTAAGCGTTTTAGACAAGTTACAGCAATTTCTCAAGAGACTAAGCCAAAGCCCCATGCCAGATTTTCATTACTCTGGGAAGATGGACAAAGCTGACTCAATTTTTGTCAGGACGGGCAATGCAGTTCATCTTTTATACATTGCCTAGACTAGTGGGTAAAAGGGCAGAGAGAGACACTTAAGAATTGCTTCAGAAACACTGAACAGTTAATTTCAGATACTTGGAAGCAAAGCAGTGGAATGCTTTCTTTTGTGAAATCTTACTTTTCATTTAGCGCTTTTGATTTACATACCATACTGGCGAAGGTCCAAGCAGAGATTAGCTCCATCCACTACGGTGGCATTTCGGCAAATGGTCCACAGGTTAAAGTACATGTAAACAGGCAGAGAAGTGAAAGCTGTAACTCCAAGCCAGGCCAACATAAAGATGTATGTCAGCATAATAAACTGCAGTAAAAAAAAGAAAAACAAAACCAGTAGTAAGTCAGAACTGAACTGATTCACCGTTGGAAAAAAGGAACCACAGAGAAGTGAAAAATACGTCTATGATTAGTTTGTCTATTTCTGTCCTTATTTTATTTATGGTTTTGGTCAGATAACCCATTAATGGTCAGGTCAAAACCCAGTGCCAGAGCACTAACGTGACATTTTTGAAGGACAAGAATTATGCTTTCAGAAGTGCAAGCTAACTCCATGTTCCTCTCACTCTTGTGCCAATGATGGATGCAAAACAGAGCACCTGAAGTACAGACAGCTGCAGGCTCTGTGAAACATATCTGTCCCTCTCTCTCATCACCACTACTCCATAGTTAGGACAAGAGGCCCTATGGTTGTATCTTCCACTAGCAATCATAAAGAAAAAAATAAAATAAATACTGTAGGCTTTGCTTCCTTTGCTTTTAAAATTAGGCTCGTAATAAAAATGAGCCTTTTTCTATGACTGACACAAAGCCTCACTGGCAAATCCATTTGGCATTGAACCAATGAGACTATATTTTTACCATTCTGTTATTGCATTCAGACATATTTGGGGTCTACAAGCAAATTCATCATTCAGAAAAAAAAGTAAGCAAATGTCCTATAAATATGTAAACATGCTACCTTGCTGCTCCTTTGCAGGCCTGCCACCACTGGGAAACACACTTATTAATAACAAACCATCTTTTCATTTTATGCTGTGGAAAGGATATGAAGAGGCTACATGGTAAAATGGGGAAATTAGTCTCTAAATGTTGAATCCAAATAGCCCCAGCATTTGATGTCTTCACAAATGCTGATGAATCTAAACACATTACTGGAAACTAAAACTTTCATCACACTAACATTTTTCTAGCTGCTTACTTCAGGAAAATATTGGCTCTGAGAATAAGAAATAAGAAATATTTTTGAAAGCTGAATAAGAGGATCAAAAATCTGCTAAAAATTAAACCTTAAAGAGGAAATAAGGGGAAATGGAAGATATTGTCTTTTTTAGTTTTTTTTTTTTGTTTTTGAATGTAAGATCTCTCAATTCAGGTAATATAGGAAAAAGCCTAATATATGTACAGATTTTAGTTATGAAAATCAAATAAGGTCAGAATCTAAAAGGTTGGAAATGGTACTAAAAATTGTAGCAGGGTGGCTTATCCACATTGATCTGATCAGGAAAAGCAATCCAAAACAACAAAAGGTCTGAATTTTAAATGAGGCATCTTTATTGCTTTGAAGGTATAGGATGGATGTTCTCAAGCAATATTAAAGAGACCTTAATTTGATTTACTTTAACTCACTTCCAAATATTATTAAATAAAAGTGATTTTAATTCTGAGGAAGTGTATTTACATAGGGATTTAATGTAGTTTAATTAATCCAGTTTAAAATTTACTTCATATTAATTTTCCTGATTGTCTCTAGGTAAATGAGACCTGTAGTAGTAGTTTGAAAAGCTGTTTAATACTTTTGCTATCAGCTTTCTATCCTTTTTTTCTGTTAGTTCTCCATGCTTCAATACTCATACTTTACATCCATGCTTACCAGTTTGAGGGTTACAAACTGTTTTAACTTTTTCTTCAACATCCAATTAGTTTAAAGAAAAACTGATGCATCTAATTTATACATAAAGATTTTTTAAAAATGCATTCATGCAGGTAACAGCTGTTTTCCTTACCAAATTTTCTCAATAATCCACTTACTAGAAACCCAGCTGGTAAAATAGAGAAAGCGATAGCAAAGTCCAAAATAAATATGCACTCTTGAATACTGCTGTAGACATTCCCATGAGTCAGTTGCTTTATATATTGGAAATTCTATCCCATCTATTGCAGAGTAAATAGTTAACACAAGTAAATACTGTTCTGTACATGCTCCTTTTTCTGTTATTGTTGTTGTTGTTCTTTCTTATTTTTCTTTTTTTCCTTTCCATATTACAATGTTAAAGTTAATAAAGAAATATCTGTCTCCACCCCAGGCACACACTTACAGATAATTATCTGGAAAATTACATAGAAATATAGATTCAGGGATATGAATTCCCAGCTAAAGTGCTATGTCCAATCTTAATTTATTATCAAGCTAAAGAGTTGCAATCATTCTTTTTCTAAGGCAGGAATACTAAATAAGAAAGAAGACTGTCATTGTATAGACTTTAAATTCTCATTTATTCCAGAAGTATTTTAAAAGTAAACCAGCCTTCTAGACTATATTCTTAGCATGTCAAAAACAAGTTAAGTCTGAAGTCTTACTTGTGATCCTTCTAGAATTTGTGAAATAAACAATACTTAATGAAGTTAGTACATGTCTCAGTGTAGCACATCCATAATAATTTAATGAAGTACTAAATCTTTTACATTAGTTACATCACTGAAATGTAATAGCTGTTTTTATGACTGGGCTCCATATAGATTTGAGAATCTTTCTACTTTATGATTAGCACCAAATGGAGAAAAAAAGCATTACAAATTCTTTTTAATATGTATTTATTTTCTGATCTGTAGTAATGATAAAGAAGCCTACTCAAAAATTTTGACTAAGATAATACAAAGCACTAGTATAGCTTATTAGCCTCTAAAAAATCTGCTTTGGGCATAAAATGGTAGTAGAAATCTGTCAGATGATAGTTGCTGCGAGTCATAAGATTCTCAGAGAGAATCGTCTGCTTGTTATGGAATAGATTCTCTTTAAAAACGTGAATCTGATTGGTTAAGTATCTCAGAAAAATTGCTCAAATGATGATTTCATTTTCAAAACATATTTAGAAAAGGACGAACTTCAGTTTTCCTCTGTCAGTTGCTTTCAGCTGAAGAGCCAATGGCCAATGACATGCCTAATTTCATGTCATAACACCAAGAACACCAAGAAGACAGAAAAAAATATGGAAGTTTCCTTTGTTTATGTAAGAATAACTAAAATACAAAACTTCAAGTTAAACCATGTGGTAATTATGAGTTATGCCTGGAAGCTGTTATCACTGATATCAGTGAAGCAACCCACAGAAATGTGATCTGGGCAGTAATATACTTCCTGCTGTAAGGGCAGTAAAAAAAGTTTAGCCTTGTACAACAAATTATTAGTTTCTAGCAATAGCAGGTGGTATCTTCTTTTTATAATTGAATGAAATTATTAATTATTTGAATTTAAAAAAAGCACGGGGAAGAATAAATTAATTTTTTAGATAATTTTCTCTGCTATTACAACTTTCCCTCTTTGCTCAAGAGAACTTACAAGGAATGCTTAAGGAGCCTGTTCTCTCCAGGAATTAAATTCAGAACCCAATCTCCTGAGATTCAAAGGGAACTTTCTCCTTTGAAGTAGCATTCTGCTACGTGACAAGCTGAAGATTTCTGAAATAGCAGTGTAGCATCTTAAAGAGGTATCACAGTTTGTTCTTTAGCATCCTAGCTATTGTGTTTATAGTGAGAATTACTTTCTCTCATTAGTTCGATTTTCACTCTAAGAAGCCAAACACATAAACCCAAAACAAACTAGAAGTGGTAGTGAAATTCATCTTCCAAATCATGAAGATGAAAGATCACTAATTTAAACTTAGCTCACATTTGCAAAGAATAGCTGAAATGAATAAGTATTTGAACAAAGAAATCTTGAGCCTTTTAGTGTTTTGGGGTTTTTTTGTATCATCACTGTGGCTGGCAAAATGGTCTTTCCAGATTTTGTAAGCTTTTCAGTGCCTGTAATGGCTTTTCTGAGCTATAAATTATCAAAGCAGGCAAATCATCAACCTTCTGGAATGATTTTTTTAATCAAAACACACCAATGTCAGGAAGCAGGTATTTCAGAGCATATTCTGAAATTGTTTGTGTGGAGCACAACTTCCCTGGTGGTCATAGCTGGTTGAAATCCTTTTTCCACTGAAAACATTACTCAAATCCTATCTATTTTAATAAGATCAAGATTTCAGTTACTGGTTCGTTTGGTTTTTTTCCCTTCCTTCTTTTCTAATTTATGGGTTCTTGTCCCATGAAAAGCACATTCATTAAATTTCAAACACTCTTCTTGTTTTAGTTTTGTTATCAATAATTTAATACCCCTGAAGAAACATTGTATGATGGTTTCAATGACCCTAGGGACAGAGACAGTGAAATCTTATCTAGAAGGTACCGTTTCTACAAACAGAAATGGAATGAAAAGGAAACAAATTAAACTTCATTCATTTTGTTTTATGAGGACGCTACTGCTTACAACAAGAAAAATAATACAGAAACATAGCAACAAATTAAGTGCCCAAATAAAACTTAACTTCAGAAAGCTCATGTTGCCATGTAGTTTTATCTTTATTCCAAACCTCTCAGTACTTACTTTTACACTTTCTCTCAATCTCATAATATATTTATTTTATATGAACTCCCTGATGTGAGCTCTTAATGCAGAGAGCTGCAAAAAGAGGTGCACCTTGCTGTGTTTGCGTCACATTTAGATTTATTATCCTATCACACACACACACAAAATGTTTACTTTCAGCTACGTGAACTAAGAGGTTCCTTCCAAACCTCTTCACAGCTTCAGAAATTCTCTTAAACAGTTTTTGCCAGAGATCAAAACCATACCTACAGAGATCATGTACATCCATCTTGCTCAAAGCCTATCATGCTTCATTATGAAACCCTGGCGGTGCTGGACATCATCCAGAATAAGCCCAGGGTTAACCTGGCTGACTTATGGGAATACTGGGAAGCAGCTGGCCTCTGCAGTGCGGTGTAGTCCTGGTTTGGGGTGCATTTTCTAAACAGGAAATGCCAGAACATGTCGCTGTGTTGGATTTTTTGGCCACACAGAATGAACAGAAAGATCTTTCCAATTTCTTCCTGAATTGTCCTGTCTCTCAAACACCTCATTCACTTTCAATTGTCCATATATTCGATTTCAATACTAAGAAAAACTTATTTAGTTTTAGCACTTTGCCCAGCCTCAAATTCATAACTGACCTTTGCCTTTCAGGCCTTCTGCTTCATCTTATTCATTTTACCCAGAAAAAAATTTGTCTGAGTTATTGCTATGGTCTCTTTACCCTGCACACATTCTGCATAAATGCATTTGCATACTCTTTTAATTATTCATTGCAGCTGACATATTTTCTCAAATGCTGAAATTTATCTTGATGCAATTGTACTGGGAGAGTACTGAGAGAGTGCACAGTTCTCCCTTCGGATTACAAGACGTAGATTGAAAGTGCTACACATGTTTGTTCCCACTTCAGGCCTGTTGTTTATTTGCATTCAGTTTTCTCTAAGGCAGGGTTCTGACTACAACTTACATCAACAGTCCAGACTCAATAAGGGCTTTTTATCAATAAACTTTTATGACAGAGCAGTTTAATGATTCGATATTTGTTTCTGTTCATCACCTGTATTATTACCCCACAGGAAAATAGTTCTTCTTTTCAGAGGTTCAGATTTAATCCAGCAGATTTTTGCAAATTTTTTTTCATTTTTAAAGAAGACTCTCTCAATAAACATTTCCACCTCTTCCCAATGGAATTTTTTTTTGTGACAGCATTTTTCGTGTATAATTCCCCATATGCAAATATGAAAAAGAGCGAGTAGAAAACTTGCTGAGTTCCTCTGGAAAGCATTTTAACAATGCAGAAGCTCAAACAGCCTCAGAAAAAAAAAAACAGATGTCTTTAGACATAAACATGTTTAAGAAGGACTGTTGAGTAGCTCACAAGGAAATGGTCTCTAATATTTTCATTTCTGTACTAACTAGCATCTCCAAATTCATGCCTCATTCATGGATAGAAATAAAAAATTAAGCAAAAATATTTCAATTTGTCTCATTTTATATACAATATTTCTGGAAGAGGTTGTTGTTCTGATATTGTCACTAAATGCACTGTAAGCCACAGAAAATACACACATGCAAAGTCTTTTCTATAACATCACTTCCATTGCTATCACTTGTTGAACATCTATAATTGCCTCTACAAATCATGTTCATCCTCTCTCTCTCCCTCTAACATATTATACTCCCAGGCACAGCTCCAAAAGTCTTGTTGAAACATGGATAGATTTCATGGTGTGCTATTACTGTCTTGTGGTTGATATTCCTTGGCTTGCATTCAAGTCAACTGCTTCGAGAGGGAAAAAAAAAAACAATATTGGTCCAAATTTCTCTCCATAGAGGGACAGACTTCTCAGGTTTGCCTAATTGAAATTCATTCATATACTGAATACTACCTAATGAGAATTTCTTTTGATTATTGAAATATGTTAGCATAAAAATATAAAATCCCAGAAAATTGAAATTATATTTTGGAACAGGTTTTTTTTTTTTTGCTTTTTTAAACATTTTTCTTCTAGAGATAGTTTAGATGGAAGAAAAACTGATTTTGTCAAAATTAAGATCAATTCTCACTGTNCATTTTTCTTCTAAAGATAGCTTAGATGGAAGGAAAACTGATTTTGTCAAAATTAGGATCAATTCTCACTGTTGCTTTCTGCTTTTCATCTACACATATATTTTTCTAAATGTGTATTTCAAGGTTAAAATATTCCATGCATTATTTCTATTGCTTTGGAAACCATTTAGATGCATGTAAAAAACTGGCTTACCTTCTGATTTATGCTGTTGATTTGTTGGTAGCAGTGTAGGAGGAGATTTCCACAGTCATGTCAGAAATTATTCTCTAACAAATTGATTCACTTTTTGAAATATTGCTTAGTAAACAAATTGATGAAATATCAGTTTGAAGAAGATGACTTTGCATTGATGCAAGACAGAGTTTTACCTTAAGACGATATAATTTGTCTCTTTGGTACTTGCTTAGAAACCAAATACTCTAATTTTTTTTTTCTGAATTTTCTTTAGAACGTTGATGGGTTTGTAGCATTGCATTGCCTAAAGTTATCATTAGTTGTTTTATAACCTTCAGGCAAGACTATATTTTTTGTAGTCTGACAGGCTTCTGAAGCCCCTGTAGAAAGCATTCGATCTTTACTGCTGCTTGACAAAAGCAGAATTTCCTATGTAATTTTTTTCACAATTGTTCAAACACGAATTATTTTTTCTCAAAATGCGTATGCTCATATTTTCACATTCACAAAGTTATCCTCCTTCTTTTGTTTTTCTTTTTGGTGGTATTTTTCTAATGCTAGGAAGTACTGTCTGGGAATATAGTTAGGCTATTTGTTTTATATTTACATGTGACTGAAGATAAATAATTTGGTTTTAAAACTGGCTTTTTAAAATATGGATTAGCAGCTTTTAAAATATGGATATCTTCATTAAATAACCTTTTTCATGTGCTCTCCTTCCTATGTTCATGCCACATAACTATTCAATTTGAAGACATTAAGTACAAAAAACAATCAGTTCCATCATTACCTTTTCCCTGACATTGTAGGCTGGTCCTAATAGTAAATTTACTAGGTTATGCTACCAAACAGCTGATAAATTTTTATAAACCATACTCTAATGGTTTTCAGTGATGACAAGTTTTCTCTACACAGATGAAGATGTAACACTCAGCTGGGAAAGGACTGAACAATACAGATTGTTTACATTTTTCACATTTCCAAAATTTGCAATGCAACATTTTTTCAAGAAGTTTCCATGGTTTGTAGTTGGACACAAAGCAGTGAAGCTTAAACTAGAAAGCAGAAATAATAGTTATAAGTCTAAACAAATGTGTCACTCAAGGTTAATACTTGGCTGTCAAAAAAAAAAGTGTTTTCTTTCCTGATATATTCTGAAAGGGCTTTGAGAAGCCTGTGCGAAAATGAAGGGGTAGGGACTTTCCTTGCTTGATTCCTGTCTTGCCAAGCATTCAAATCAATAACACAGCCTTTTAAGCTTTTATTGTGACCTTAAATAAATTTAAAAGTTTCCCTCCTTCCTATGCAAGCAATGCCCAAAAATATTTACAAAGCTAATTATGAATTCATAAGACATCAACAGGAAGATGCAGTTCATAAGAAGAGGAAAGGTATATGGTTTCTGTGGATTTTCTTTCACCATAAAAATAATGAATTTGTGATAATTCCACTGATATTCAACTGCTTAAATAACTATGAAAAGAGTAAGATGTCTAGATGCAGTTAATAATTTAGCCAGGTGAGAGCAAGGATCAGGGAAAACTGTCATCATCTGATGAAACATTCAAGTTAAAGCTGAGATGGATTATATGAACATAGGGAAAATAAAGCTATCATCTTGAGCAATTTATGATGATCCATAAAAAAAAGTTAAATCCCATGGAGAAAGTGCAACCGCTCCCAAAGTTAAGCATACTTTGGAAATGTATGACAAGTTTAATTAACAAAAAATACTTACTGACTGAGCTTACAGGCCAAGAAAAGAAATCTGTCATCAGTGTGCAAGACGCAAAGCACTATCTGAAGCAGAACCATCCAGTTTGTCCAGTTTATCACCACCACCAACAACATTGCTGTGAGCAAGCAGCAAGACCAAGCGAAGATGTGAAGGTACTGGCAAGGCGCATTACAATGTCTGGCACCCACCTCTATTAAAGGAACTAATGAATACCACAGCCAGCAAAAGGGCTGCATATACAACACATGGGAAGTTATGGGAGAAAAGGAATATCAAATGAAAGTATGATTTTATATGTGCAATATTCCTAAGTGAGAAAATCTGGAACTATACAATAAAGATAAACAAAAATGTTTTGACAGATTACAGAAATAAGACAGAAAAAAGTAGACTCAGCACATAGATATGCATAACAAAATTTCTGATCTCATTGCAAAATATTTCTAAAAATATAACAAATAGTGAAAAAATAGCTTGCTTTCTTCTTTCTTTTCAAGATGCCTTATGTATATTAACAATGCAGTTGGGAGAGAGTGACATAAAGACAACTCTCCTAACCATTCAACTGACTTTTGAACTGCTGCTTCCTATTTCAAGATCAAGAGCAGAAAGCTACAAGGAACACAGTTCTCTAAAGAAATTCCAAGACTGGTTTAGTATCCAGGGATAAAATTAATTCCAACAACCTATAAAATTGCTGATAAATTTTCTTTCATCTACTAACTCCAGTGCTTAGATAGCAAATGTTATTCACCTAAGTTCCAGCTAAAGAGGCCAGGCAGGATACATCCAACTAAATGTATATAGTTGATTGAAGAGCTTAATATAAAAGACATAACTTAAAAGACTTGAGGGTTAGTCTCTTTGCAGAAAATAAGACAGTCACAAAAAAATTTAATACACCTGACAAAGTTTGCCTAAGCTGCCCTCTCCTTTAACTATTGAAGGAGCATAAGCCTTTTTCCTGACAATCTTAATTAGGTGGGATATATCTGTGCCATAATATAATCCCTCTGAAGTTAACTACTCCATTATCTTCTGGGTAATTTATGGAAAAAAATCATGTTTCTGGTTTTCAGTTGAGCAGCCTGAAAGGTCAGAGCACTATGAATCGCACCTTCCCCATTTCCCATATCACGGTGTGAAACTACATACAGCATACACAACTAAATATGTATGAGGAAAAGAGATTTTTAGATACTTTCCCCAGTTAATATTGGTTTAAAGGATTCTGGACCCATAAGGATATCTGCTGTCTTGGAGAGAAGGTCCCGTATTTCTCACAAATATGGTATGAAGCATACTACATTCCTCAGATGGAGAAGAATTTAATCAGAAGCAAGACCTCCCTGTCTGTCAGATCAGCAGTTTTTCCCCAGCATATCCATACATTGTATCTAATTTTCAGAAATGAGAGCTTCATTTCTAACATTCAGATATAATAATCTGTTCTGGGTGGGAAAGCCAGCTGAGCCTGCACTGAACTCTCTTCCTCCTGTTACACAAAGAATCAAATGTCAATATGATGCAGTTTCACTGCCTCTAGAATAACTGGTCTGGTAAGGAAAAGATGAAGTGATGAGCTCACAGATGGTTTTTCAAAACATTTGTGCAGCTTACACAGTTTTTTTTGCAAAAGAAACTCTGGAAATATTTTGGGAAGTTCATGTTTTAGTTTAGGCACTCAAGAAGCATGTCTGAAATAGCACATAGGTAATCAAGTATCCAGTTTAATTTTCAAAGGCAGAAAAATCCCTATCAGAAGTTAAATAAAATATTCCTAAAACTAAAGGTACAGAAGGAATCTTTAGGTAAGTGCAGTTTAGAATATAAAACATCTTTCTCTAGAGTCTTAACACGGTTCTTTGAAAAGCAAGGTACAAAGAAATAGAAATAGAACTGCCACGATGAAGTCTTCATATAATGTTTCCTGATGAAATAAAACAAAAACCAAACCTCCCTTCCCATTTTATAGTATAACATGAGGGGGAAAGTGTCATTGTATTTCTATTGACTCTGTGGGCAGATATTCTAAAACAAGGTGTAAATGAGGCTTTCCATGGCCAAGGGAGCTGAATATAAATAGGAAGGGTATTAAATTGCAAACATGAAAACAATGTTACATTTGGCTTCAGGCCTGTCTCCCATTCTTTACTAATCATGGTGCAGCAGAGTTATATATGAATGTTTATTTAATACTCTAAAAGCATGTTCAGGCATGAAAAAATGAAGCCTAGAATGAAAGCCATCCCTCCTCGAATGTGACTGGCATTGTTTTACTGCTTTTGTTTTACTTTTCACAGTAAATTAAGTCTGCAAACGTTGCCAGTGAGAGTCTTCACTGTCACTTTCACAAGGCCTCTCTCAGATGTGAGGGGATCTACTCCATGGCAGCACTGACATGACTTGGATGCTAAGCCTCTGAATGCTCATATCAGCTGATAAGTCAATTATAATACATTCACTGGAAAGGTTAGGCTGAGCTATTTCTTTTTCCATTGCTTCAGGCAAAAAAAATTCCTTTTGCCCATTCAGAGCTAGAAAGTGAGCTATTTGCAGCTAAGGAGGGAGGTCAGGAAGAGCACATGAAAAGTTCCTTCAGATGTTGGCTATCAGTGTTCTCAAAAGTCTGCTTTACAAAAATATTTCTTAAGAAAGAGAAAAAGGTGTTACTTCTCATAGTTCCATATATAGAAATACAGCTTATCCACACAAAGTTAAAATAATTTTTTCTTTCTTGAAATTTTTTATTGATTTTTGCCTACATTTTCAGAATAGGTTTAGTCACAGACACAACAAATTTGCTCCTGCAAAATATTAATGACAGACAACTAGTGAAAACGGTAAAGCTGAAGGACTTAATTTTCAGATTTTAACTGAAATGTTAAATGTTAAACTTCTCTTTAGAAAGACATCAACAAATTTGATATGAAATCATAATCACAACTGGAGTTTTTAAAAAAGGTGTTTTTGATGTGGAGCCATTTTTATAATTTTAATTTTTCAAAACAACAAATATCCTCTATGTACATTTCTGTTAGTATTAATGCACTGCTAAAAGAAACCAACTGTTTAACCTTTGGCAGTTTAGATTTTACAATATTTGCAAAATTAGTAGCCCAAAACTTTATGCAAGAAAGCTTTCTTACAACTTGTAATATCTGCCAACCCTTTTCAATAGCATTATCTCATTTTGGCAACTGTACAGAACAAAATTTATTACAGCACTATTTTAACAATTGAACAATCTGGCCTTGACACACAGTACTGATTTGGTTTCATTTACCTCTCCATTATTCTTTTTGTTGTTCTGAGGTCTTATTTCTTTATCTCATTGCATGTGTTAAGGAACTGAATAAATTCTAAACATATCTCTCTTGGATTGAAATATTTTGTAATTCCAGATATATTTTTTTTTTTTTTAAATCTAATATATTATTTTTCCCTTAAGAATTTTAAGTATGAGACAATGAAAATCAACCTAGTCAAAAGGATATCAAGTTTTAATTGACATATACTCTCTAGAGCACAGACACTAAAGCCACAATAATAATCCAAAATAACTCCAGACATTTGTATAGCAATCTTACAGACACATCATCAAAATGAGACAAGCACTCAAACAGCAGATTCGTGGGTTTTTTTCACCAGGAAAAAGAAAAAACTTCCACTGACTTAAAGACTAATGACAACAAGGTATTTAACTCAAACTAATTGATGGATTATTTTACTTGTGGTCATAAAGAGTATACAGCCTTAACCCTAGCTGCACAATGTGTATGAACCCAGGGCTTCTCAAAGTAAAACACAAACATTGCAAATTACCGATGAGGAAAGTGAAGTGTTGAAGGAAATAATGCCACAAATCACTAATAATAACAGTGATATTAAACATGGAATAGCTGCTTAACCGTTCCTTTCTTCTAGACACATACTACAGAATTGCAGTTATGAAAACTGTGAGAGGATGTAGCACTGCTCTGCTGCAATACTGAGGACAGGCATTCATGGGAGCTGTGAAGAAAAATAGTGTTCTGAAAATCTTGCTACTCTGTGCAGAATTGGAACTAACTTAGTAGGACCTCAGTGAATACAGATTAGAAACTTCTTTCCAGAAGATGAAAGCTGTGTTGTCATAAGCAATGACTGCTCTTAATTTAAAATGTTCTCAGTCTTTTTTTATATATTTATTTAAAGGTTTTAAAGTAATCTTAGTCAAAGTGCCAAAATCATATAATGATGACAAGAACGAAAGAAAAGGAGATAAAAACACAGGATTACTGTAGAGCAGGTTACATCTACGTAGAGATGATATACAGACTGCATTCCCCACTTTACAAGATGCAGGTCATCTGTGTCCAGTTTAACCTTAAATGTCAGGATATCCAAAATACTAGTTTTGATAGTCTTTGTGTGACTGGAAGTATCTGTTCCTTATATTTGTTTAGACTGTATTCCACCTAATTAAGTGTTGACAGTTGTAGCCGAGTACAGTGGGAAACCCAAAACTGCCAACTAATTTATACGTTATTCATCATTAATATAGCATAAAAATAAGTGTACTTTAACACCCAGATCTATTTGGCTGTATTTATTCATTTAGTATTGATCACAAAATATGATGTTTTCATGTAGACTGTGTTTTCAGAAATATCCAACTCCAACAGCTACCAGGTACACAGGCCTCATAGCTTTGATGCAGAACAGTCAAATACCAAAAGAATTAGTTACTTGCCTGACACTGAACAGAAATGTTAAAATAATCCCAGTTGAAACAGTCAGCAATTTTAATATGATAAACTTCCATTTAAGTCCTAGTACAAATCAGAATTTTTGAATTCAAGTTTTCCAGGGTCATAAGTAAATGGTCTCTCCAAACCAGAGATTAACACAGGAGTAAATAATGGCCTGTTTGCCATTTAGAAACAAAATAGAACCTGATGACAGGTCTCAGCTTGTTCCAAAGAGGAACAGGCAAGATTCCTAAAATAACTGAAAACATTAGTAAGGGAAATATTTAATTCCTGGTAGAGCTGGAGGCCTCACAGTTTTAGTCCTGCTCAGTACAGCTTATGTTGCTGAGGTAACAAGCTTTCTCACTCAGCTGGTGGAATTCATTGCTCCTGAGTAGCAAGAATTACTTCGCGTTTAACCAATACAGAGAATATTTAAAACACTCTCTTCTCCTTTGCTGTAATTTTTAAACACTGAACTGAGGTATTACTAATATACTAAAGAAAAACAAAATCAAAAAATAAATTTCACAAGGCACTAAAATATATACAGAGCATATTGAATTTGTCGTAAGTACAAAAGCTTTCTTAGCCACTTACCCAGGCACTCACACATCTGCCACAAGTGGTGATTTTGAAATCTCCATAGAGATCCTTGATGGCACCAGTTGTAAAGAATCCCTCCACCATCAGCAGAATGCCATATACAAAGAATGCAGCTGCTACACCATATATCACGTACTTGAAGATGTCAATCCTGTATAGAAACAGCAAAAATTAATTATCTGCATAAATATTTAAAGCTGACTCTGAAATTTCAGGGTGAGATAATCAGACCCCCTGAGTCTCCAACTTCATAACTGACTGGAGCCAGTGTAAGCACTGATGTGCCACAATGACAGGTGAAGCTGAGGACAGGAATGAACTTTGAAATAAAATAGTGTTGATATAAGAAACACTGGGTCATTTAATCCAATTAAATGTAAAAATGGATCTGTTTAGGTAAGACAGCAAAAATTCTCACATCAATTTAAAAGTCAGTTACTTTTCATTTTTTTTCCTCTAAATGAAGTAGAAAAGAAAAAAAATAAAAGGAAAAGGAAGCAAAAATCTGACACATCTCCTAACTCACACAGTCTATCCAGCACCTAGGTTACAGAATATATTTAGTTACAATCTTCAATAAAACTTTCTACACATACAAGTAGTTCTCAAGCTGCAATGTCAGCCTGTGCTACCTTCTCATTGTTGTTCTCCCACTTACTCTCCAGTGGAAAAAGTGTTTGACACAGAATAATAAAGTCATCAGGAGAGGTTCTTTACTTCAAACCAGAAACATATTATTTCAGAAGTAATGAGGTCAGATCTGGATTTCTTCTATAATGAGGTTTTAAAACATCAGTTCACAGACACACAGCTGAAGCAACGGAGGGATGGCTTGCAGTGTGACATACAGGGTCCTAGAAGGCTCAATTCACTACAGAGAAGATTACCTGGGTTGTGTGGTTGTCCTGCCCAGCACTGCCTGTAAGTTCAACATTGGCTAAAGGAGACTGTGCCTCTGTAATGTTCTCTCATGACCAGCATTTGGGACAAGATTTTCCATAGCATCTCTCTGTTTCCAAGTCTAAACTTGGAAGCATTCCTACTGACCATAGCTTTAGATCAGCAGATTTCAAAGTTTTCTACTTCAGCTTCTCAAAAAAAACTAGCCACAGTAAATTTCCAGTTTGTTGATGTGACAGGGAAGGAGCTGTGCAACTCTTTATAAAATGGCTATATGCAGATTTAAGATGGTACTAAATTCCAATCTTATTCTCCAGGTCAAGATAGCAACATATAACAGTGAAAAACAAAAAATAAGGCTGAGATCCATTAGGATCTGCCAGATGAATTTTGACAGGTCATTACCCACACTGGATGTTTTTTCAAGACAATGATTAATATTTTTATTTTTATGAAAGGAAATATTTAATGATAACAATTCCTTAGGAGCACAATTTCCATCATCACTCAAAAGACAACTCACAACACACATTTTACATGTATAATACAGTAAAAACCTCAAAAACCTGTTAAAATATCTTTGAGCTTGGATGGCTTTCAAAAGATTCAAAATCAGGTTCAGGTCTACATTAAAAAATGTAATAAAAATGCAGTTAAACTTCTGACATAACTGAGGATGGGAGAAGTACTATAAATGAATGCTTCTGGAAATGAGACAGGTTATGTTTTTCCTTAATATTCTAACACCAAAGCACTTCCAGCCTTTTTTTTTTTACATTGCTTTTTTTTTCATAGTCAAATGAAAACTAGAGTAAGTTGATTTCTGTATGGAATAGATACTTGAACAACTCAAAAGGGCAAAAAAAATTTAACACTGTAGATGGTATGAGATGATGCAGATGAAATTTATTTTAATATATATAATTCTAATTACATTGCAAAAATCCGATTTCCCTGATTTGACAGTAATTCAGCCATTGTAACACTTTTTTTTAACATCAAAAATGTGTTTTAAGCCTATCCCGCCTATAAGTGTTTAAAAAAAAGGTTACAAAAACAAATAGACAACAACTTTGTGACTATTCCATAAAAACTCTTCCAATTCTTATATATATGTACTTTACACAATTGTGACCTTCACCAGTGGTTGAAGTCTGGGAGTTCTGCCAGCAGCAGCTCCCCTCAGACCTCAATGTGCTCAGTTACAAGCTCTCATTGCCCTAAAGAGATTAGGATTTTTGAGAAGCCCAGAGACTATTTCAGTCCTTACAACAGCCCTTTAAACCATCTGTGCTGAGTCTCCCACTGAGCTGCTTGTGTCAAAAAGTGTAACAAGAGATCTCTGCCTTTTGCTTAGCCTTATGTGTATCTACAGGAATAACTTTCACTTAAGCCTTCCTTTCACAAAAGGAAAAACTATATATAGCCCAACAGCAGCCAAATATAGAAATCTATTTCCTCTATTTCCGAATCTATTGTTACAGAGAGGTCACAAAATCTCTATTCATCAGACTACACGGGATGAAATACCAGACTTATTCCAAGGGAAAAGGATCTCCTATACAGCAAAGATTAAAAAGATAAACGAAAATCATGAGACAATCACTCAACTACCTCTTTAAAAGCCAGATAGAATTGTATTGCAGTATGGCTACATTTAGTGTCTGCGGTACTTAAAGAAAATGTATTACAACAATAACTTTATATATATATATAGTTTGGAAGATAGCATTGCTATTAAGTTATTCTGCAGCATCTAATACAGTTCATATAAACTTTTATTTTTTCATTAAGTTATAATAGATAAAAGATAGACCTTATAAAATGGAGATTGCCTTTCTTTAAAATAAAATGTGATTCTTTGTGGGTGAACTCACAGAGATTAATTGCCATCTGTGCTTCAGCAAATTCTCAAATGCTGCAGACAGGGCATGAGAGCAGCCAGGGAGGTAGAGGAGAATGGCAGAAGGGGCAAGGAACATAAGCCAAGATGGGTAAGGACAAAGAAAAAGAACTTGTGTAAGCTGGAATGGAAGGAAAGAGGTGGGTAATGAGCAAAGGAAGGAGACAAAACGATAAAGATAAAATTTTGTTCTTCTTACAGGGTTAAAAAAATACACTATTTTACAAAAAAAAAATGTATTTTATATTGGAAAAATATGCATTATTATTAAAGCTACTCTGACCTAGGCTGCTGAATAGAATAAGCTGAATGATTATCTAAACATAAAATAATTGTGAAAAGCATCTTGAAGTTAGTAAAAGCTTTTTAAAAAAATACAGAATAATCTAAGCCATATGTTTGTCTTAATCTGGTAGATTCTCCATGGATTCTGGAGCTGCCTTTCCTCACAACACTATGTTCAGAAATGTTAAAAACATTATTGTTTTTAAATTGTGATTTAAATCAAGCTGATCCTTCAATTTTTAGTTCTTTCTCTGATGCTAGGCCATTAATTATTCCATATTAACTAGACTCCCCTAATTCATTAGTCTGAATCTGGATTCTATCCAACCAGAAGCATATTTAAAATATCTCTAGAGAAAACAGTTTCTTCTTCTGGCAGAAGGCATTCAGGGAAGCCATCAATGCTAACTTCTCAATGAACAGGTTGAAACTGAGAACCGGGTAGACTATCCCAGGAGACACAAGTCAGAGGGGAGTGAAAATATTCTTAGTGAGTCAGACCAATGTTGCAGATTTCCTACTGTGCATTTTCATGGTGTTTTGGCAAATTTAAGAATTAAAAATTGTAATAAATCAGCAAGAAAGAAAAGAATTTGTTAAACATACTTATCTATGTTCAGCAGGTTTTTGTGAAAAGTGTCTTAATATAGTTTAGGAACAATCTACATACTTTCTAGGGATATTTTTTTTTAATTTGGTTAATATATGAATGCAGTACAGACATTTAGTTGTAATTAGCAGCTAAAGTTCACACTAATTTGCCCTGTGACATGATTCTTATGCTGCCCAGAAAACCATTATATTCTAAAAATTATGTGTGCATTTCAGCCTAAACAAGTGATAAAAGCCTAATATTCCAAAGGTTTTCATTGGCCTACCCACCAGAATACCAGATATTACTGTGGGACTAGTTTTCCTGAATTTATAATTCTGTCTTGTGTTTCTATTCTAGAATTTATAACATAACTACTCCAATATATACAATGATATTAAGATATTACAGATGTTAAATAGAACATGATTGCCAGTGAATTGTACCTATACTTTCTGAATGCAAGTAGTTTCAGGCAATTACATCTATTTCCAAGCTAAAAAACCCCAAACATAATAAGAAAAATAAAATACCAAAGCAATCAAAGTACTGAAATGTTAATAAGATTACCATAGAACAATATCTAA
>VXBC01007688.1:3167993-3197076 GCA_013399945.1 Ploceus nigricollis
AAAAAAAAAACCACCACAGAAACCACCTTTGTGGACTGGTTAGGATAACATTGCTGCCCGGGGAAATATATGAGGGATAATCATCTGCAGCTTGCAGCCAGAAATTGCTCTGTAACATCTCACACAATTCCTCCTTTAACTAAAAGCAACAAAATATTACCTTTTTCCATCCCACCCATGCTCTGATTCTCTAACTTAGAGAAATGTTCATTCATAAGAAGAGTATGACTTCAGATATTTGAATGATACTGAGATTATGTCACCATGCACATATCAGGTCTGCACACAGATATCCCCCAGTGGCCCCAGGCCAACAACAAAAATGATCATTTTGCAGCATAAAAACCCACAATTTTCCATCCTATTTACTACTGAATTTTGTCTATAGGTTCATACAAGGACTTGTACTAACATTAAAAACCCCAATAAAATAGGGATTTTAGAGGTTTCTAAACAAAAATGAAAATTAAAATTTCATACTTGTAATGAAGTGTCTGAAAATGCAGCTTTAAGATCAGAATGTTTATATCAGGAATTCTTCAGTGAAAAAAAATTTATGTCTTTATTGACAGCTTTAAGAGGTGATGTTTTCTTATGCAGCTAAATGCTGAAATACTTGAAATTGAAGCAATAAAGGTAAAATATTTGATCCTTCAACACGTTTTGAAATGCAGAAAATATTCAAAATCTTCTCTGTAGTCATTAAAGCAAGAGAAATAGAGTGGTCACAGTCTAAGGAACATAACTGAGTTCAGCTCAGTTTTATCTACCATTTTTGAAAAAAAAATTGAAATAATCAACTGCTGATTTACTCAATACCATAACAATATAAGATTGCTCAGTACTTGTACTAGGGGAAGATATTGTTGCGAAAGCTTTTCTAAACTGAACTTAATTCTTTGAGAAGTTTTATTTAGAGATTTTAGAATTCTAATACCAGCCTAGGTCAGCAGTCCAATGTAAATTCAAGGGTTTCATGGAATGCAAGCAGTTTTTTATTTTTAAGTTTGTTATACCTCCTTGTAGCAGCACCAATATTTTTAGAAGAGAAAATTGTGCAGCAAAATATTTTTTTTAAAAAGGAAATTATTAAGACCTTCAAAAACCTAATTTACAAATTCATTTATTAATAACTTTTTTCTCCTTAGTGCATATGCAAATTTTAAAGTTCTTTCTTTCACGGTTGTTTTCATTTGAAATATGGGGAGTTGAAAATTACATGGTATTTTAATATAATACAGTACATTACACAAAATCCCTCCCTCCCTTTCTCATATGGATGCTGTCTTGATCTGAGTAACAGATAACAAGTCAACCTGATAAGGGTAATAGAATTAGTACATTTTTTGTACACTGCTTAATATTAGGTATGATTTCATCCTTGTTCTTGTCCCTTGTTCCTTGTTAAACACTTAATACTCCAGTTCAATTTGTAGTGTTTAACAAACTGCACTCGTGACAGAGAAAAAAGTAATTCAGCAAGCTTACTAATAATCATGGTACCTCCTACATCAGAAATAAAACTTAGATTTGCATTTTCATCATATGCATTGAACACATTTCTTCACTTATATTCAAGGCAATTAAATCTCAAATGGATTGCTTATATAGATACCTAATAATTCACTGTCCTAATGTAGAGTTGGAGTAAAATGAAATAAGCTACTTTGCCAATGAGAAGAAATATTGTTTCAAGAAGCCTTCATCTATAACACTTAGCTATTAAAACAACTATGGTTAGGAAATCCACCTTGCTGAGTGACCTATAATATCTAAGTTACCATCAAACTTCTATAACAAACTTTCAAAGCCAAATCAAAGATGTCTTTTATATTTGAGCTAAATGATATAAAAATAAGTTTTCAACTAAGTTTAAAGACGCAGCTAACATAAAGAAACATTGAAGCTCAAAGCGTGAAAACAAACAGCAAGGAAGAAGAGATCCTCTCTTTCTTCTAGTTTAGAAGTCACATGTGTGTACTAATCCCAAGATAACAAACAAGCTTCTCTTGTTCCATCCATCTTAACTGCTCTGAAATCTGGAGGGAAAAAAAACTCAAACAGGCTACTTACAGCCTCTTTTCCTGAATAACTGAAACATAGTTTAGGATAGCTGAATGTGGATAAATACACATATACACTTATATACATACATACAAAAATCCATTTTCCATCAAAGTGGACTGTACTCTTTTACCAATAATTAAATAGATGGTTGACTTTCTCTGTTGCACCAAAGTATTCTGCCAAAGTATTTGTTGAACTTGGATAACTCTCTAATGAATGATGAGAATCACTAGATATCGCACATTAATAAAAGAGCACTGTGAAGCAATACACCTGATTAGTACCTTTTGGCAAAATGCAGATCTAAGTTGTAGTGACACCAGAGAAGCAGTGGCTTGGCAGTAGAGTCTCATAATGAGTCATGATCAAAGGTTTAGATTTCATGTAGTGAAGGTACATTCCAAGCTTCAGCAGAGACTGCACAACATCCTGAAAAGCTACTCTGTATTTCTTTCCGACTCCATAACTCTCAACAAAAAAGGGAAGCTACCTTGGGTTGACTGGAAATACTTTTTTAAAGCAAAATGCCTCATTTGCTTTTCCAGTCAGAGAGGAAACTAACCTTTTCATCACTCTAGGGTTGTTTTTCTTTTCTTCTTTGATGGACAGGTAAATGATTATCCTGCATGCTTGCATGTTTCCTTTAAGGTACCAGTGCTACCTTTCCCTGTCAATTGTAATTCTAACAAAGAACTAATTTAAGCAAAAGCTCCTGGCTGCACATCTCACAGCTTGTCAAAGAAATTGGCTCAGGTATTATTTAGGTACCTACACAAGGCTCCATTTAGTAAGGAATTGAGAATGTGCTTGGCTGAAAACCTGTGGCCTGTCCAATTGACTTAAAATCAAATTAACACCATAACTTATAAAATCTACAGAATATGACGTAGGTATCCAGACCTAGATGACATTATACCAGCTGATATGACACCTTCATTGTTCCACACTCATATAAAAAATATTGTACATGAGATATTTATGATTGTCCATGGTTTTGTTTATCTGTGCCCAAGGGGGTATTGGTTCTGGTGAGAAAGAAACAAATAATTAAGAAAAAATATTGGGAAAGGGACATGTACATGCTTGGGAAGATTGATTTTATCAGTATTGGTATTGCTTGCAATGTAAACCAATGCAAATTTTTCAGAAAAAGTATAAATTAAAATAATTTAATTATATGCATGCAAAAATGTATACATTCACGCCTTGGACAGAAACAAATACTCATACTTTGAACGTTGATGATCACAATAATGTACAGAAAATTTTGTTGTGATTAGCTGTTATAGAGTCTTCAGTACATTAGGTTCGTTGCTGTTTAATGAGACAGATCTCAATCTAGCAGTTAATAAGTATTAAATTTACTGACACAGAGCAGTCACTCCCTAAAATACAAATCATTCAGGCATAGCACAGTCAATCTTCATAGTCTTAAAAAAGCTTTCTGGTTGATTTAACACAGACAACATTTGTCAGCTTCAAAATCGCTCTAAAGCTAAAGGGACAGGAATAAAACTAGCTTCACAAACGTGATACAAATAATGAAGATGTGGGTCAGTTAATTCAAAGACTTTATCCATTATATGTACTCCACAGATCATGTATCTAAGATATGTACATTAAATAAATTAACAATCTATTATTATTAATAAATTGGTTATAAGCATATTATATATATATATCAATAATGCATAGGTGATGATTGAAACAATTATAAGTTTTTATGGTTTGATTCAATTGAAAATAATGATTTGTAACACTAATTCCATGCAACACTTGCTACTCTAATTATAAATTGAATGACAATGCCATGGATCATAAAACCAGAAAATAAGTATCCTTTTCATCTCTCTCATCTAAAATTCATAGAATCAATCTCTCAATTCTTTTCTTCAGCCTTGAGCAGAACTATTCCTCCCAAAGGAAAAACTACTATGAAGTATGTACTGAAATACAATTCTGCACTATTTTTTTCTCATTCACAAAGAGGTTGAGTTATACTAGGCTTTAAGCTACATGTTTGGGTTTTTTTTAGTGTATTATTCAAATCTTGAAAACCCAGAAAACATTGCTTCATGATTTTTTTGTGCACTCATCTGTTTAAATGGAATGTTCTATAAACCTCTCAATAGGTATTTGTGCGTTTTGCACACCTTCATTTTAGAGAAGGTAGCATCCTCCTTTTCTTCAGGTATTGGAACAGAGAAACAAACTGGTTATTTGGCTGTGACTTTTCAGTTTGGTAGTCAGAATAATATTAATATGATTTCTCAAAATACTTAAATTTATATAATCAAAGCACATATTTCTGTTGTCATTTCTAATTCTTGGTGTCTAAAACTCAGAAATAACAAAAATGCAAGTAGAGGTAAAATGCAAATACTTAGATCTCAGGAAATTTTCCAGCAGCTTTAAAGGGCATAGTGGTCAAAAGCATATGAATAAAATACCAAATATTCAGCTTCCTTAAATGACCTTTTTTACCTCACAAATCTTTTCACTGCTGAAGAGGGTAGGGTGTGTATTTTGTACAGATGTTTGCTGAAAGCAGTGGATTTCTAGAACTCAAAAAGCCCAGATTTTGGAAGTTGTATCAATTAAAACTTTAATTTAATTGGAATTACATTGACCTTTCTCTTTATTCTACATCATATGCAGCTTCTGATTCTAATGTCCTCATGTTTTTACATCCTTTTATCTCAAAAGCCTCTTTTTGCTTGATCTGCTCCCTTTACCCTCAGGCAGTCCTCATCTTGGCTACTCCTATTCCCTTGAACACCTATTTGCCTGGGAAACAATCTGAGCTGATAATCTTGCTAGTTCTCTTCAAAGCTGGGAGACAGAAAGCTCATCTGCTCTGGGGAATGAGCAGCAGGAACACAGCATTGCTTCCCTCTTCTCTCCCCATCCTTGTTCACCAACTCCCTCCAAGGCACTGAGATATTCTTCAATGAAACAGACATGCACAGGTTGTCATGTTTACTATCCAAAAGGGTAGAACATCTTCAAATAAAGTAGTAGAAAAAGGAATTATAAAAAGTTTCAGTATGAAAGTTTGAATATTCTGAATATTTCTGTCTGGAAAGAAACCCATAATCTTTTAATGGAGGTGTTTTACGACTGTCACTTTAACACCTCAGAAAGGAAAAAAAAAGTAAGAAATAGATCATGATGGGGCAGATAACTGTTATCCTTCAAGACATGACTACTTATGAAGACTGGTCCATGAAAATAATTAATGCCATTGTACATATTTAAAAATATATGTATGTATAACGCTTTAAAATATGCTACGTGAACCCTTCTATATGGTAATTAACAGCTTAATCTGATTTAAAAACACAAACCAATGAATCTATCAATAAGCAGATTTGCAGACATAAATAAATCACAAACATAAGTGTTTCTTAATGAACTTGGAATATGCAATCTACGTACAATCTAGGTATCATTTAGTCAGTGCAAATTTACACATCCTTTTTTTTTGTAGATAATAACTTGAAAGATACAGGTCATAAGCAAAGTCTCTGTGGACCAGTATGTGACATGATTTCTCAAGTCTACAGTTAAAAATCTTAGTGATATAAAACTGAAGGGGTTTTTTTGGAACACAGTCATTAAGTTTCCTTCTACCAAGACTTCAGATTAAGTTATATATTTCTTCTGAACGGAAACATCTGCAACTGACTTCTATTGGCTTCAAAAACCCATACAAATAAAACCTGAGCTATCTCCCACTGGAGTTAAACAGCCTCTATTACTGACTCCAGCAGGAATAGAAAACTCAACAAGTATTAAATGTAAAAACAAGTTTTAAAGTAAAGGAATGAATAACTGTATTGAGGAAAATGGCTCTCAACCAAACAAAATAGAATCTAGTGCAAGATCAATCTGCACTAAGCATGCATTTCATTTTTACTCTCTATGTAGAGTGGAAAAAACATTTATACTTGTACATTAAAATAATAAAAGACATTTACAAACAGTATATGGGACACAGGAAAACTGAAATCATATTTCATATTACTTTAACTCACCTGCTGCTTTGCCATGAAAGACTACCTCCTTGTTTCACAAAAGTTCATTTGTAAGATACTTAGATATAATTAATTTTTTCCTCATAGAAATCTAGAGTTAGGGAACTATTTTTAAGATGAGCACACGAAAGTAAAGAAAGATCTGTGAAAGACCAAAGGCAATACAAGGTGGGAAAAATGTTAAAAACAAGAAGTAGAGTTGCCACATAACATTTTCATCCTAATAATGGCAGACATCTACTAATTCCTTTTTTTAACCATTGGATCCATTGATTATGAAATCAAGCCAGACCAACCTAATCTTTACACAAAATTGCATTAAGAATCTGACTTATAGTTAGAGTTTTCTTTTTAAAATTTCTTTAGAAAGAAATCAATTTCAAATATTGAAAAATATTCAAATTCAAATATGCAGAATGAAACCTGTGTGACTTGCACAAAATATAAACTACAAGACTGCATGAAATTCAGCACTACCCTGACAGCTCAAATAGATAGTTTCACCTATACCTCTAGATATAGATATCATCTGAAATCGATATACCAGTTCACCCTTCTTATGCCTTAACTTTAAAATAGGAAATGCCTGCAGTTGTAAAGTACAGTTTATGTTGGCTTTAGACTGTTTTATTATTATAAATTTTCTTCTTCCTAAATTCCAAGGAAAGGAAAGGTTTTACATGAAACAGAAAACGACAGGGCAATCCTGAAATAAGGAAGCACTGTCCAGCAGAGAGGATCTATGATGACTGGCTCTCATTTCCTATGCATCTCCTTTTCTGCTAGCTTGCTCTACAGCTAGAGATCTCTGTAGTTCTTCACAGCTACACCACTGTGATGGGGTGCTTGCTGCTCTCACATATCACAGCCAGAAATAGCTACCTTCCAGTAAATTATTTCACTGAAGCAGTTCCAGAGAGAGAAATCAAACAAAGCAAAAATAAAGATGATATATAACATTTGCATAGAAACAACAGATACAATCAAACAAGTTCAAAAGAATATTTCACAGAAGTATTAGTACTTTAGCAGTGAAAGCAAAGATTTTCAGAAATTATTTGTAGTATATAAGATTTATCTTAGATTTTACTTTTTTAGAAGATGTATAGTTATTTTATTATGGTTAAACAGAAAATTTTCAAGTAGTGTGTTTGTCTTTGAGATGCAAATTATTTTCCTCATATTTGCAAAATATTTGAACTTGAAAGCTTTCTAATGTAATATATGTAATATATTGTAATATAACGTAATATATAAAGTATCTTATGAAATTTGCTGGTCATTTAAAGCAAGATCACTACAGGAAGGGAGCAACAGATATTTTAGGAACACATAGTTATTATTATACAAATAAAAGACATTTGTCTCTTATAGAAGTGATTGTTTCCCAAAGACTACTGATATAAGTCCTATGTTGACTGTGGTCACATTTGGTGAATAAATTTATTTTCATTTTATTATCTTCAATTTGAAAGTCTTCCTACTCATTCAATAAACATGAACAAAATAACATTAAGGCCTCTTTGAAAAAGCAGTTGAACATTGTATCTAACCTTTTTGAAAAAGGTTTTTTTTTAGAGGAAATGAAAATATATACATTTTTTGCACCAAAATTAAAGACACGATCATTGTAAACAGCTAAATTTTTAAACTTGAAACTGTCAAAATTAATCCATTGCAGTTTTTCTGCATTAATTAAATTAGGTTAGCACATCTATCTCCAGAAGTAAGCCATTTAGCGTTAAAAAAGGTCACAGTCTCAGGAAGTCTTATTGAGCTCCTATACAGTCTCTTCATTGTAACACTATGTTAAGAGCAATATATTTTACTCCTGGGAAATAAAAAAGTACAGAAGTGAAAAGGTCAACAGACAGAGAGGTTTAGGGGAAAAAAAAAAAAAAGAATAAAACAAAGACAAATGCATTTGAGGAAAAATAATTTGCTAATGTAAAAGATATGCATATATGTGTATCCATACCACACTAATGTATAAGTATTTATACAATATAAATTAACTTAAACTCTAGATTTTCTGTGAAAAACAATTGGAGAATATGACTTTCTTACTGTATCAATTTTTATGTCCATGGCAATTATGTCTAGGCCATTCTGTCTGGGATTTCTAGTAAGCTTTACAATGCCATTATTCCAGGCACACACCTTCACCTACATTTACATGGGAAACTCATCACTCCCATATGAGAACAAAGCTCTGCTGTAGTCAACAGCTGCTGCAGTGTGATAACAGGCCACAGTCACAGTCACACTATGGGAATATAGAGAGAATTTTTAAAAAGGAGGAACTAGATTCTTTGTGATCTGATATCATTCATACAAACAGCAAGTAGATAATTAATTTATTTTGTCTGCCACTACACTTCTTTTTGCAGTAGTGAAGGGACTGCACAGAGCTATACAGCCAGGCAAAAGGGTTTTGACTACTTTAACAGGTATTCTGAACAATGTTTTCACCCACTTGCCCTAAACATTCCATAAAAATGTTTCTTTAAACCAATCTGTTGGAAGGGACATTACAATTTTCACAGATTTTTTAAAATTTGGGGGGGTCTATTTGTTTTTAAAATGTTTTAGCATTTTCAATCAGATGTGTAAATTTAAGCTACCTTTCTTTTTTTACCTGTTTATATAGAAAAGGTTATAATAAGGGTGAAATTAAAATACATGCTTTTTCATAAAGCCAAGTGATTTCCCTGAATTAACAACTAATAAAATAACTGAGATTTCACAACTTTATAGCTGTTTCAGAATAGAGAAGTAGCATACAGAGCAGAAAAGTGATGCTCCTTCTATTTTTAGACTTTGAAGAAACAAGACCGGGGCAGGCTTTGCTTCATTGTATAATTCTCCTTTTTTTTTTCCAATGAATTCTAAACAAAGATTAGACAGCCTTCCTACTTTGCCTCTTGCATTACCTGTTCTACCTGGAGGTATTTGAAGAGGTCTGAACTTTTAATTTGTAATTACATATATTATCTGAATTCTAGACAAGCTTATTCTGATTCACTTGCCAAGTACCTGGACTTTGCCTTCTCTGAACAGGCAACATATGAAATGAAACTGAGAGCAGTAAACATCATATAGGGTGATACCCAAGGATTTGGAAGAAAGCTGTTTTGCAGACCAAATCCTCAATGTATGTGAAATGAAGTAGACTAAAATACTGAATTTTAAGTGAACTCCACATATTCTGATTAGATGTCAACAACATGGAGAGCCTACCAACAAGCTGAAGATTAACTCATTAACTATGCATGAGAAATATGCAAGTTATTGGCATTTACATTTTGATGAGTGTTTACAACTAGATGTCATACATGACAGCAGAAACCAGGACACTGGTTTACTATTTAATTTACTGAAACAACATTGATTTGAGAATTTCCATTTTATGAACAGGATATAATCTAACATGGAAAGCTGCAATATTCTGTTTGCTAAGACACAAAAAACATGAGCAAACTGCAAAAAACTCATTCATATAATGCTATAAAAGTATTGCAATTATGCATACTTTGCTGTTAACATTGCAACACTGTTGGTATGGATTTACAACGCTGTTTTCTTAGTTTACTGAAAATAAATCCTTTAGTCTTTTTCATTACACACAGCCAAATCTAACAGTGCCTGAGAGCAGATGAATCCATGAAAGTTCTGTCCTTAATGAATGATCTTCTCCCCACGTGAAGATTTCAGAGCTCTGTATGCTGCAGGCAAACATCACTAGGGAGCACTATGAAAAGCATTCTAACTGCTATTGTAACAACTATAATTGACTCTAATTCCACACACTGCAGATAAATATCATGGGAAATTTCCAAAATTATGCTCAGATCACTGTTAGTCAATCCACTGCATTCTTATAAAAAATAGACTCTGACATTCTTTTCCATTTTAATGCAAGGAGCATACCAGTGTGTTACATGGGTTTTGACAATCAGCTTTCAACCATGGGATAACAGTAACTAGGCTAGGTTACAGACACCAGCACAGGGTAAAAGAATTCAGCTGCCTCCAGGGATTTCATCTACTTCCTGGCCTAGTAGAAATCTTCAAAAGAGATGATGGAAAAAAAAATCAATTTACAGTAAATTATTCCCTTGCGTAGATAACAAAACTCACTGAGCGCTGTGAGCGCAGTAGCTTTTTAAATAGCTAGAGAATTCCTGGTGGGCAAATCTCAGCGTGGATGCAGGATGCACAGTCAGGGAGGCAGATGTGTACTTACTGAGTATATAAAAGGGTAAATATTTAGAGTTCCAGCAATGTTACAAAATTACTTTACGTATAACCCTCAAAGACTCCAAACAGACATTACTGACTGGGTTCCATACAATAGCATGTGTGGGCACAATATACACAGCACAGGCAACATCTTCCTTTTCCAGTTACATAATTTCTCATGTGTCTTTCCCTATTCTTATTCAGCATTACACACTAATGAGGTTTTACATAGCCAAATATAGATATTGGGAAAAAGAAATTATTTGCTTTTCTGTATTGGAAACACTACAAAACTTTATTTATCCAACTTGGTAGACTGAAAATTCAGGCCACTTCCAGTGGACTCAGCTTCACAGACTACTGAAGAGTCTGAGTGAAGTAAAATTCTCACACTATTTACATTAGACCTTTGAATAGAATTTCAGTAACCAAATCAGAATTGAAGGAGTCCTTGAGTAAGCCAAGAGACAAGTTAATACAAGACAAAAGGTAATGAAGATGAAATGGACACTACTTTTTTCTTTTTTATCATTTGCTAGTAACATTTGAGAGCACAAACTCTTCTCCTACAACACAATAAACTCACTTCATAAACCAACGGCCTTCTGGATAAACTATAGTAAACATTACCTGCAATCACATACAGTGGCCTCCAGAAACCCATCTTTAGAATCAGAAAACTCACAACTAGATTTTTTTTTTTAAGTTTGCTTGGGCTCTGAGCCATGAAAGAATGACACATATACAGTACAAAGCAATTTGCACGATATGAGTAAATGTACAGTTTTATACAAATAAATTTCCACTAAAGGGCAGTTCTTCTTGGAGAGAAAAGCAAAGAAAAAGCTGCAATTTCCATAAACTGCCAAATATAACAACTAGAAACTTGTATTTGCTGCCGGTATAGAAGATGCATGCTTTTTTCTAAACATTTGGTTACAAAGTAGACAGTTTAATCTTGTATTTGCAAATAAATCTGACTTTCATACATTTAAAATTCTGACAAGAGAGGGCCAGCAAAGCAGGGCCAAACCAGCATGATTTTTTTTTCATCAGACCCTCACACAAACTCAAATTTTCTGTAGGTTAGGATAGCACAAATACATGAAGGTTGACACTACACTTTGGTAACTAATTCTAGTAAGCTCAGTAAAAAAATCCTAATGAATCTTCAAGTATATGTCCCCTAATGACAGAAAACTGCTCATTTCCACAAAGCACAAATGGCAATATGTTTATGTGAGCTCATCTAAATGACCTTAAAAGACTTTCTTCTGTTTTCTCAAATAGTACCTTCTGAGGAAAGTCACTCTAAAGAGACATGAAAAGGTCAACATAATGCTTAAGATGATGATGATAAAGAACCTAAGAATCCTTCTAAAACTTGGCCGTGCCTTCAGACAGAGAGTGTACATTTCAGATCCACTCAACTAATATTTAATAAAGAAGTCAAAGACTTCAGAAAGTATCTAATATGGTGGGGCAAATACAACAAAGGAAAACTGAAAAACACGCAGCAGGGTGCACCTTCATCCAAACATACTGCATTCTAGTAAAAATCCTTTCTTTTGGAGAGCAGATGGTATTTCAGCATGGAACAATTTGCAGCTCTGCTGATGAAAGGTTTTTTGTAGGATTTTTTTTTTTTTGCTTTGGCCTTTTTTATTTTAAACCTTACTACAGCTTGAAAGACTCCTACCAACAAGCTTTTGAAGAGCTATGCTGGCTGAATGGGCTCCAAAATTGCACTAAAAAAAGAAGACAGTTCATTTTCTAGATGATGCCCACTCCCACACACCTAAAGTTAGGATGGTTAAGTATCACCACAGTGTCTGTTCATGTTCTGCTCCATGTGCAATTTTATATCAGAGTAAAGTACGATTCCTGGGAGTTCGGTGCAACATTTATTTCTCGTGCAGTCTTAAGGTACACTGTCACACATCCATTTTCCCAGCCTTCCTGGGAAAGCTATTCCTGGTCATTACACTGGTGTCCAATGCCAGATGGGCCTCAATAATCACTGAATATGTTCCAGTTAATTTTTTCAGATAAAAAATCTATTCACACACTTTCTTGAAAAGAGGATCATAATTACTCATTAAAAATATACCTTTTTGCAAAGACAAAAAGGATTACAATTCCTCGTTAGAAACACATTCAAAAATTTTATTTTCTTGGTCACATACACACACAAAATTAACTAATAGATATTTCTGCTTTCTGTTCTCAAGACGTCTAGGAATGTCTTCTCTGAGGGATAAAGAAAATCTCCACTTGACTACTATCCAAAAGAACCTGGATCTTTTAAAGGTCAGCAGCAGCACATTACAGGTCCTCCTGAGACAAATATTTCTGCAGTTATCAGTGCACTAGTATTACAAAGACAAGACAAACACAAATGCAAAAGTTTGTAAAATAGGATTAGTAAAAAATGACAACAACTGAACAAAAAGAAAGCTAACCTGCGTTAAGAAACAAATTAGACTAGAATACTGTTGAAATTGCAGAACCATTATTAATACTGTTATTTAAAATAAGATTTCAAAGTAAATTCTTTCAAAAGAATAATATCTTTCAAAGATTCCAAATATTCAGAGCAACTAGGGGAAGTTAATGTGCTGTGAGTTCTTTACATAGGAAACTTAAAAGAATTTTAAGAATCTTCTAGCAAAAACCATACATCTTTGCCTCAGTAAATGAGAAACAAACTTACAGTGACATTCACAACAAAATATGAACTTACTGCTTGTCAAAATCAGTTAAAATGTTAGAACCTACTTCTATTGTGAAGTTTGCATTTCCAAATCTATAGCCTTTTCACTACGCTGTGTTTTAGCTGTAGGCATTTGTGTAACAAATGTAGGTAAGATGGAGATGTACAGTATCAAAAGTGTCTAGGAACTACATAATCTAGAAGACTACTTTTTATAGTTTTATTCTACTACTGTATAGACCCATAGAAACACCATTTCAGATAAGATTACCTTAAAAAAGATCCTAAAAGAAAAACACAGGCTCAATAGTTCATCATGATTTTCTCTATTAAAATGCAAATATACGCATGTTGTAATGATTTATGCTATGAAAAATATTTATCACCCAACCCAGGATTATTTGTCAATATTTACCCTGCCTGCAAAACAGGAAAGAGAGCAATACTGCTTTTTTTGACCAATCATAGACAACTGTCAGAATACAGGTACTCTGCATTTTACCTTCTCCTAACCCCAGTTGTTTTTTACCTAGGATCCCTTCTTTCCTCTCTAGAGTCCTCATAAGTAGATTTACAAGGTCCAGTTTCTCCAATAAGCACGGTTGTCTTCCCTGGAGACAGAAGTGTTTTCCATGGGTTATGTATGTCCAGCACAAATGTACTACAGAATGAAAGTAAACAGGCTGTGAAGGAGCCAGGGATGGAGCAAAAAACAGCTGCACTTGCAAGAGAGGGTTGTTCAGTGGACAGAACCAAGAAAATGTAAGTTAAATTTTATGAAACTTCTTTGGCCAGTTTTTTCATTAAAACCTGTGCTTAAGACCTCATGATGTTTTTTGTGTTGCTTTAGACTTCCTTTTAGGAAGAAAAAAAGTCTTAACAAGAAGACAGAACACAGGAAAAAAAGGAAGAGGAAAGATTCAGAACTGATATTCACAATACTAAAAAATGCATATACATTTTATTTGCACTCTACAAAATTTTTTAGAACATTTCAAAATCAATTTCATGTTATTTGAAAAATTTTTGTGCCAAGGCCACTACCAAAATTCAATTAGGTTGAGAGACCAAATAGAGATCCTTTTGTTCTTTATTATTTCAAAATATAATTTTTTATGAGTACTTAATATGAATTATTTTTTTCTCAATATTCCTTCCCCTTCATTGCCCCATATACACCTGCATGCTGTGATATCAAAGTGCTTTGGCAATTCTTTTTTTCAATGATGTAAAATTAACCTACAGCATTCTAAGTCAAATTAAGTCTGCCCAAAACACGCAATAATACAATGTCATCTTCCACTGCTTTGCATATCAAGAGAAAGGATTCCAGAATGTAGAAGAAAAAGTATGCCACTATGAAGTCAATGTTAGCAGGGTGCTGAAACCTAGACACATTTCTGTCTCGAACCACTAAAGAAAATCTTACAATCTTGCTGATAACCTAAAAATAATGGATTTTTTTTCTTAAAAAGAGTTGGATTAATCAGTAATTTTTTGCTTAAAAATCATTATAAAGAGGCAAGTTCAATGGGAACAAAATATTTCACAGGAACATATTGTTTGGATGAACTTTTATCATTTCTAGACTGGAATGTCTGTTTTAAAAACACAGCAGAACACAAAGATTTGACTAGTGGTTACATTCAGAGATATGTGAATTTATTTTAGACAGTCGATATTTATTTCTCACAGAACTATAGCTAATTTTTCATTATTTGATGAACTTAACTTTTATTTTGAGATAGTAAATTTCTGTAATTCTAAATCATACACACATGCACAGCAGTAAGCTCAGGTATCTCCATCAGAGCAGTTGTGCCACCCAGAGCAACACAAGCTCCATAATCTACCTGAGAAACCCACTCAGTTGTTGGCCTACATCCTCTCCAGTGTACACTGATAAGAATACCTAAGCTGGTATGCATGAAGCAAGATCAGGAATGTCCCCAAGAGCTGCAGTCATATTTTAGCTTCTTGTTTCTTCCTCCCTTTAAATGCACTATCATTTTACAGTAGGTCCTCTGAAAACCCATAGCTCATTCTTGTATCATTGTGATAAGATTCTGAATCATCACAAAGTCTTCAGTCCACAGAGTGAATCAGCAAGGTGGCTCTAATTGAATTTTATTTTATACACATACTCTAAAACTTTTATAGTAATCTTATTTTCTCTCAGTGAATTTAATAATCTACAATTGTTTATTTTCTGATGTAAGTCTGTTGAACACCTTTCAAACATTTACACTGACCATGGGATGAATAAAGACATGCATAAAACAAAGGTTTTCTGTAGCTGGTTTAATTGAGATTATCTATGCAAGGGTGAAGGAATAATTTAAAGATAAAATGCATTTACTATTTTCTAGTAGGGAACAGAGGCAGTGGCAATGAAAGTAAATGAAAATAGAGTTTACTACAGTATGAAACTCATCAAATATTTACCTCCCTCAAGTGTACAATATCCATAGAACTATACAGGCTGACAATATTTTCCTTATTATTTTGGGGGATTTTAGCACACATTCAGCTCTCAAGCACAGTTTTGCTATCAAATCCCATGCATGTGTTTTGCACAAAGGCTGGATTTTGATTGTTTACATTATGTGTAATTAAAACAACATTGATAAAGTCAAGATATTAAAAGAAAATAAGAGAGGTAATGAGACTTATTTTAACTAAGAATTAAACTATTGCTATCAGATAAAACTATTTATGCAAATAGATTTTTGTTATTACGGTAAGATTCCTGTTCAGACAAACCATTGTCATATTCCATTGAAAAGTTCAGAATCCAGACAATTAATATGGTAGTATGTCCAGGTATAAGTCACCATTTTTTTCTAAACCCAATCAGCTTCTTCATCACTTCACACTCTGCCTCTTTCTGGATTTTCTACTTCAAGCTCCAAGTGTTAAGATGTATTTCTATGGAGCTGGATCAATGAGCTCTTTTGCACTAGTTCTGAATTTTATCTTGTCTGCCAAGGTTGCAGAATGATGTGGAATAAATGAACACCTGCTCTTGAAAAGGAAGCTATCTGAAACACCAGGCTTTGGCAAGATCAGTACAGAGTATGCATGTCACTCAGAAAATCTGTTACCATGGCCAGCTGCCAAGGCATTTGTTCCCAGGGAAGCACAGGTTAAAACTGCTGTCAATACTTTGTCTTAAGAGGACAAAGAACCCAGTCAAAGTGGGAAAAAACACCAATGTACATAAAAATACATTTAAATACATTTTTCAAACAAAAATATTTGAGTTCCTTCTTTTCCACTATTTCTAAAGAGCTAGAAATATATTGTTGATACGTTGAGCAATGATTCAGTCAGAATTGAGTCATAAGTTCATTATTCTCCTCAGGGACAAAAAATTGCTGAACATACTTTGTAACAAACTGAATTTGATGGCATAAATCTGGTACAAAACCTCCCTTAAGCCTCTGTTTTTTTCATCAAGTTAAAAATATTGAAATATATATCCAAAGAAGTTTTGACTAATTTTTTCTTTTGTGTGCAGGTGTTCTGATAATAAGACTTACAGGAAAAGAAAAAAGTGAAAGAAGGAAAATGAACTTCAATATCAGAAGGAAATAGAGATGAAGTTCAGAGACAGTGGGCTATAATTATATTTCCTGTCTCAAAATGTTTAAATACAGAAAAAGCTTGATACTTGTTTAAATACTGAGACTTCTCTGTCAGCATCTTTCAGAAATGCAACTGTCTTGGTATTTTGCAAAGAATATAAACTTCTAGGACCTACTCGACATCCATAAATGTGATAGAGTCCTAAATATTGTTTTGAACACATCAAATAGATAGGCATTGCTCTTTTCTGTTTACAAAGGAAAGTATTAAATATAACAGTAGCTTTCTTCTACAGATAATATCAAATTTTGTTCTTCCTTAGTTGAACATGGAAGACTGTTAAGGGCTGTCTTCTTTCTTCATGACAGTATTTAGCATATTTAAGACTAAAGCATGAGCTTGCTTAGCTGAGCAATATTTTCTCTTCAACCAATGGTCAGATATTAAAGTTTTAGCAAAATTCCATCACACATTCTCTTTGTCTTTATATTATCTCTGTGTACTGCTTTGAATATGACACAGCTTCTTATGAGATTTCCTTTGATTTCTTCAACAAAATATCTGTGTTCTCAATGACTGCAAAGTCAGGTCATTGTGGAGTTCAAGTCAGTGTAAGATGCAACATTGGCATGTAAATCTGGAACAAGACGTTTAAAGAGAACACAAAATCTTGTACAAATAATTAAGAAAGGAACATGGATGTTTACTTCCATAGGTTTAGGGTGGGTTTTTTTCTCCTTCAAATAAAGAGGTTAACAAGAATTTTAGTTTTTGATAAGACTTATTTACCTTATTGATTATTGAGTTATTTTATTTGCCTTACTTGAATATCAAATGTCAAAGCCCTCAGGTGAAGTTAAAAGTGATTTCCCAGCCAAGGAGAGAGCTCTCAGGGACACTGGGACGCTTTACAGAATCTCCTGCTCTGATGTCAAAAGATTTCATGCTTCTAAAAAACAGCAAAGGGTTTGAGAGAGATTTATTTATATTCTTGACAAATTTGGCATGGAAAGGCCAGAGGGTTTATTGACCTTAAGTAAAGGCTTCCTCTAGTCTGGTTAAACTACTATTTGCTTTTGGGCAATTAACTGCACATGCCCTTCACTACAGAAATAGAACACTGAATTTCTCAGTAACCATGTAGAGCAGATGTCGATTTTAAAGATAATGGCCTAAAGATATTTCAGGGTTTACAACTGAGCAATTAGCTCAAATTTCAGCTTGTATGGATTTTTACTTGCGGCAACCTCATCCCGGCCTTGTAAAGCTGATTTCATACTAGTCTTTACAGCAGCATTTTATGAAACTGAAGATTTGAATACTTTTTTCCTTTAATTTTCTGCTTTTGCCAAAGGATTACATGGTTTACTGCTCAAAGCAGTTCTACTGGTCATAACATGGCCTACACAGCTCTAACTCCTAGAACTTCATAACCTGTGACAAGCAGATTTTATGCTAACATTTTCCTTCTTTTCATGAAATTAAAAAAACGCAACATAGTGACCCACCAAGCTGGTACATTATATGGGCTATTTCCAGTCCTAGCTCTCTGATGACACTGAGTTGTAGTGTTCTGCTAGATGATATGAGGCAAGTATAGGAGTAACATATGCTGAATTCTCTCTTCTTCCCCTTTATTCTTTTGTTTGCTTGCTTTAACCTTGAATGGAACAGTAGATTTGTCTAGAACTTCTATATAGATAACAGTATGCAATATTTAAGATGTGCAGATTTTAATTGCTATCATATGATATAAGATGAGAAAGAGGCCTCCAAAATCTATCTAGGCCATTTGCTACTATCAGAGAGCAACCAGTCATGCCCAATGCCCTTATATCAGCTTTCTGGTATTCTGACAAGGAAACCCCTTGCCAACAGACATTCTACACATTTGCTTTAAACAGATTTACCTGGACTAGCTTTTCCATACATCTAACAGCCATAAATTGCACCTACTTATGTAAGAGTTAACAAAGGTCTGTCCTCTCTTCTTGTTTCCAATTCAAGAAGATAAAAAACCAGAGAAAAGGATCTTCAAAGGTTTTAAGAATTAATGAGGAATAACGGTGGCAAAGAGATCTTCAAGGTAAAAAAAAGTCAAGAGAACTGAAGACCCAAGCATTACATTTGTCCGCAAGTATACTATAGGTAAATCACCATGCTATAAATAATGTGTTATTTATTATAATTCCTAATTTCTTTTAAAATATAAAAATTACTGAAACATATTGATATTTATGTAATTAATGAGTTATATGAAATTTAGGACATATCTGACCTATTATGTAGAAAGAAATTGAAATATGAAATTCATATAGTGTGAAAACACAAAGGAAGATAAAAGCAAAGCTAGGGAGAAAACACATCATTTGTTCACACATTTCATATGGCATCATTTCATCACTAACCATTTTGGAAGTATAAATGAGTCACTAAACAAGTTTTCAGGTTTAAGATATTTCTTTAGGCAGGCAAACATTTTCAGCTCCCAGTATTTCTACACCCACTAACTGAGGACTTTATCAGGGTGTAAAAAATGGGTATCCAAGCCCTTAAATCAACAACAGATTACAATATTTAGGGTAACTACCCTAATAAAAATCATACTCCTTGAAATGTGAAAACACATTTTTGATTTAAATAATTTTATATATATGTGGATGCTTATAGTATCACACAACCTGAGCTGTTAAACAACTGTTATGTACAACACAGTTGAACATAACAGCAATACATACTCCTTGATTTTAAAACGATGAAGAATATTCCACAAAAACAAAGTTTCTTTTCAGTTAAGCAAGAAATAAGGTATTGTTTGAGAGATCATTGCTCTTCTGTTATTCTTTACTGATAAATCATTGCTACAATAAAACAAAACAAAACAAATCATGGTTTTCTCAAAATTTTCCCTACAGTTACTGCAGAATGGTATTTGGGGTGCCAAAATGTTTCTTCACATGGCTGGTGCAAAATATATTAAAACCTTGAAATTATTTTGAAAAGAACCAAAGAGTGGAAAGCTCTTTTTTCCACAACTGAAATTTCATAAATAAATAGCTTCCTGACACCTGTTTCATAATGTGTCAAATCTCCCTTTCTGCATCAGCCTAAAAGAAGGTAAGTATAGGCTAAAAGAGACAAGAAATTATCCATCTTTGCTTCCAAATGGTGTATTGCTAGTTTCTGTAGGCATTAACACCAGCATTCATCTACTGTATTAAGTGAAATAACATAGATTAAAAAAAGGCTGGTTTATTTTAATCTTATTGGTAAATTTAGTTTATTCTAATCTCCAAATATTAATATCTTGGCCCATCAGAATAATAATATCTTGGTCTGAAAGAGATCCTTATAATAACCTTTGAAGGGGATAGATCTAGTGTAAAAAATTGTAAAAAATTTATCATTATTTTAGAGTCCCAAGGTAGGCATATTCTAATAGAGGATATCAAAAGTGGTATGGCTTCTGCTGCCTCCTGAAAGATCTAGGAAGTGACAACTGAAACTTTAGCAGTTGCTTTGTTTATTAAAAAAACACACTAAATGCACAGTGAGATCTGGAACCAACAATCAGTTCCAGAGGAATTTCCAGAAGGCCATAGAGTGCAGACAGTTTCATTTGTACAGTCCAAGGTGATGTTCTCATGGAAGAACTCCTTTATTAAACTCTATCTTAGCTTCAACCTAGAAAAAAACTTCACTACAAAGGACAGTTTTTTCAGCTGTACTCCCTTTGTTACTAGGAACTCTACTGGCCGTGTAATGCCAAATTGTTTTGGAAAATGCTGAATGAAGAGAAAGCCTTATGATCTATTGTTTAAAAAGAAGACAAAGAAACAGAATCCTTCAAGAGAAAGGAAAAGCATGGGCTGGGTTTTTGGAGTTGGTAGTACACACAAGTGAGGAATCTACTGAAATCCCTAGTATGATCTGAACTGTCAACAACCACAACAGAACATAAACAGAATGGATTTGTACAGGCTGATTTGCACTTCAGGGTATTAAAAAAACATTCTTTAGCAGGGAGAATACATGACAGAAGAAAATTATCACATGTAAATTTCTTGAGGCTGAAGACTTCACGCTTTACTCTGTAAAATTTAATAAACCACAATGCTACCTGCTCTACAAAAAATACACAGCAGGACTTAAGAAAACAGCTCCTGAAAAGTTAGAAAAGCTTCTACATAATTCCTCAGCTATAGCAACACTAATATTTTGGACTACTTTGGTCTGAAGATTTTGAGATATTTTTTGCTCCAAAACCCATCCAGTTAGTGTCAAACTCCTTCATTTATTGCCACATTCATTTCTTCATGAGCTCACATCATACAGAGACGAGTTGCAGCAGCCAATTTTGCTTGAATCTTTTTATACTTATTAAGTACCTGATGAAGGCCAAAATATCTCTTCCATTATTGAAAACCATAACTATGGGAAAGAACCCCCTATTTAACACTTATGATGCAAGGCCATTTTCTTCTAGGAATTTTCAGGCTGAAAAGAAACTTCAGGGAAACAATAGAATTAAACTGTCTCTAAATATTGAGGAAGAGAGAATAGAGTCAATGAAAACAATATGCTACTTCATGCCAGTTGCTTCACCTTCATTCACTCCATCAAATCTTCATATATTTGTCATCTTTGTACTTATGCAACAAGTCTTTTTTAATGGAAATGCCACTTTAAAAAGTGGCAGAAAATATCAGAAAATATCAGGTAACAATCCCAGACACTACCAACACTACAAGTTTCCCAATTATGCTCCTTGCCTACTTGAGCCTTTATAACATTCACATTACCATGCAACAAAATATGTAATTCAAAACAAAAGAAAACCGCTCCCACCAAAATAAACCTATCAGAGTTGACAGGTATTTGTCTTAGGGACCAATAGAAATTGCATTTGGGGATATGGTTATGGGGAGATCATAGTGGTGCCAGGTTGATGGACTATGAAGACCTTTTTCAACTTTAATGATTCTGTGAACCTGAGGTAATGGTGGCAATGAAGAGGAAAATAATTGTAATCAGCAAACTTGGGGATTATTCTGGGTTTTATTTTGCATTCAGGAATTTGTCCAGTAGCGGTAGCTGGTAGCTTTATTGTCCCACATAAACAGACGTGAACGATCATAATGTTCATAGAAATTATTCATGGTCATATTAATTTAATTTCAATAATCAAATGGCAAGTTATGATGCAAACCACGAAAATATAGAATATGTTTTATATTTAGCATTAATGAAGAGAAAGAAACATCAGAATCCTATTTCTGCACTGTACAGATTTAGCAATTAATGTATTAAATAGAAATTCCATGTAAAAATATTTAAGATTTTTAGTAATATCAATAAAGGTGGAACACTGTGTAAATTAAACATCAGTCTGTCAGTCAGTGAACACCAGCATAGTCATGGACAAATTCTGGGTCATTTTTAACAGAAATAAACTTTAACTAATTTTTTAATGCTTATTTATTCAAATAGATCTTCCTACAATGTTAGATATATAAAATTCAGAAGTAGCAGTTACTACCATTTTTCTACAATTTCTTAATGACTAAATCTGTAGACAAGCTGCAACTAGCACAGCTTTATGCCTGAAATCATTTCACTGGGTTCATTTCAGCTGTCACTGGGGATATGGCCAGAATGCAAATTCATTTTAACACAAACTACTTGTATGAGCTTTTCCTATAAGACATTCCTTCATTTACTTTATTGAAATTGAGAATTCAGGATGTGTGATAATACAGCGGTTTAAAGAAAAAAAAAAAAAGCACTTATGAATAAATAGATTTCCAATGAAATACTGACTGCCAAAAATACTGGCAAAGAAATTATACACTCACGTGGTGTCAGTGGGCTCTTCTGTATATTCCTTTGGACATCAGTGATCTTTCGAATCTACTAAAGTATCTATAAAGGCTCTCTATAAATGCACATTGTAAAGCATAAAAGCATGTGCAGTTATAAAAGTCACAAAGGATGGCTGTACCATATAAAGACTGTGTCTGAGATAAATGAAGATTTCTAAATCTAAGCCAATGAAAACCATTCAAATGCAAACAGTGTTTCATTAAATTTTCTATTTACCACACAATATGAAAAGAAAAGAGAAATCCTGACCTTTTAATTACAAGCACTTTTTTGTATTTATAAGAAACTAGAAAAAATAAGTTTCAGGCATTTTGATTATCCTTGCAAAACATGAAAAATTTTTCTTGTTTCATCAGCTCTGCATTAACACAGCAAAAGAGAAAAAAAAATTGAAATTATAGCTTGATAATGATGTGAACTATTTTCACTGTACTTTCCAGACCAGAGGTATGTGAATGCTTGTATTTCTTCCTTAAAATGCTTCAAGAAATTCAAAGTAAGACAGTAAAACAACATATTATCACTAAGAGTATTGTTGGTAGCTAATTTCTGCACAATCCAACAATGATAACAAAAATGTTCTTAATCATTCATATGCAGCTGTTGAAAGTCTGATATCATCTCCTACCTTTAAAACACTACTACACCTTTAAGGTGAAGCTCAAAGGTCCTTTGGAAAGTCTTGTCCCTTCTACTGACCCCACTCACAACCCCATTCTAGGGAAGAACAGAGGTGCAGCAAATAGTGTGGGACTGGATCAGTCTTCAGGATATCCAACTGCAGATATTTTAGGAGTATCAGCACCTGTTATAAAAAAAAATTCTTCCATCTTAAACTGAGAACACAAACAGGTGGCAGATAATTGGGTGTATGTGTGTAGGAGGACTGCATGTCAAAAACTCAGGGTTTGAACTTTCAAGGAGAAGTTTGCTATTTGCCAGTTGCATGTGCACTCTGATTGTAAATCTTTCTAACATCTGGTATAAAAGTGGTGTCTCCCAAATATTCCAGTTTTTAGACAGATAAGACAAAACCACAAATTAAAATGCTGATCACATACTGTGCTTAAATTTGGAAGCCTGGGGCCTTGGGGTTGTGGAAAGAAAAGGACGGAAAAAAGGGACCTGGAGAGAAGGTGGTAAAGATCTTGACTGGAGGAAAGATCCTGGAAGTGATCCTTCTCAGTTCAGGAGATCAGGTAGCTGCATGGAGACAATTGTTGTGGTCATCCAGGGTCCTTGGCTAACAATGCCCAAGATGAGTAAGTACAAACAGCAGAGGAATGGTACAGCTTTCTGCCCAACCCTCCTGGAAGAGCAGTAATCTCTGTGCAAGGGAAGTGTGAAAATATCCCTGAAAATATCCCTGTTGGGGATCTCTGTTGAGGAGACAGAGACGAATGGGGCAATGTGAGTGAGATAAACAAGTTGGGAAAAATCTGGTCTAGTTAGTTCTTAAACAAATCAGCTACAGGTTATTTATAGAATCTCACAGGTGCGAGCACTTAAAAACTTAGGCACCATATATATTTTATAATTATGGTATCAGTACTATATCTGCATATCACTTTCAACTAAAATTCATCTGTCTTTTTAAAATGCAAGTAATTTCAACCACGCAAAGCATATACTCTGATGTGAAATACGAATGGACATAGCCAGAATTTTTAAATTATGGAGAAAAAAAACCGCTAAGAATTTCTGCCTTACAAACCAGAGAATTCTACTAAAGTATATATTGAATAATATTTTAGTCTCATACTGCAGTAGCCATTTTTTACTTACCAGTTTTTCCTCTACATACACATTTCAACATGAAACAAGGCAGCAACAACAGAACGTTGGGGGAAAATTCAGTTCTGAGACTTATCAGGATTCTGCTCAAGTACAATGATTGTTGGTATGCCCTCCTGCTCATGATTTGCAGATTTTCACAGCTGTAGGATCTTAGAAGTGCATAGGAATCTGCAGTGTATTGCCAGAATATATTGAGAGCCTTCTGGAAAGAAACTGGCACAGGCTTCCTGACATCATGGTTTAAAAAGATTTTTTTTTTCCAGTGTTTCTGGCTACTTGGAGAGTAGGACTGTCCACTTTCTGCTACAACAGTCAAGTCATTGCTTCCAAGCCTGTCAATTATAGGAATTCAAAAAATTTCTGCCTAAATGACTCATGCTTCTGCACAATCTTCAGGCAATGATATCTGCATCTCAGATCTCCACTTTCTCTTGCTGCTGCATTCCTGCAGACACTCCAAGAACTCTCCAAATAGAAGTAACAGAGAAACTTGTACTAATTTATTTCCTTTCGGGAATATTTTAACTGGATGAGCCTGGGGAGAAATGATGCACCAGCTAAGAGCCCTGGTAGATACCAGTCTGCTCATTTCACCTTTTATTCTGATCAGTTACCATGCCCTCACTCCACTCAAACTTTAGCAAATTTAACAGGGAGGCATGACCACAGACCCATCAGGTGTTGTGAAGGGTGTTGCTCAGCCCCATGTGCAAGACTATCTGCATCTACTATCTGTAGATACTTGCATAACTAGACGTTGTGTTCCTTCAAAATAAAGAGTTCCTTGAAAAACATGACAAATATTACATGCAGAACCATCAAGAGAAACAAGTCTTGCTCAAATACGTAAAGAACAATGACAAAAGATTTAAATACAGTTCCAAAGTAGCAACATGAATAATACCATATAAGCTTTCAGTCATAAGAACCTCATTTAAGTCCTAAAAGAGGTTTTCACTTTCATTGCATATCACAATTTGTGAAATCCAGGTTATATTGAATTTGTAATATAATTTGAGTGATCTATTCACTGCAATTAAAGGAATTTTTTCATAGCTTTTAGAGATAAGATTAATTATCTTTTCAAGGTCAGATATTCCAGAAAGGCAGTTATTTTGTCCTTAAGGCTTCCCTGATGGTGTCTCTGCATGAGAGGTGTATGCCAGCTAAGGGAGAGTGTTTATGCATCCAGAAGAAATCACACTGTGCTGTGAACCCATGAGCTTGACAGATGACCGCCACATAATTCAGAGAGCCAACAGTGATGCATCATGTGGTTAGAATAAACTGGAAATTCATTCTGCCATCCATAAACTTATATAAATGTAAATTACCTTTCAGGTGGTTTTTTGATTGTTCTTGTTTTGTTTAGTTTGGGGTTGTTTTGCTTTGTTTTATTTTCTGGACTATCACCTGAATCCATTAGCAGTCTTCAGTAGCATTTCAGCCTAACAAAATTTTAAGCTATTAGGTTTACACCACCTGGGTCAAATCCACTTCAGGTTTCCTGCAGCATCCATATACAACTAACTTGAACCTCTGTTTGTACCTATCAAGTTACTTCATGACAACTCCTTGGAATCAGATGGAAATTCAGTTCACCTAAGGCCTGCAGTATGTCACACACAGAATGTTAATAGAGTGTCAGGAATGTATGGGCATCTTTGACTCCCACATTTGGCAATCAGCCTCTCTCAAACACAAATTGTTTTCTATAAACTATCAAGAAAATTTAGAACAGAAGGGAAAAACAAAAAGGACAAATATTCATAAAGTATCTCATAAGCTTTGTACAGTTACAAGATAAGCAAGAAAGTAAGGGAGACCCACTGCTGAGTATCAATTATAAATATTTGTTTAGTCTTCATTTCCCTGATTACTATGTAATCCAGAAAACAATGACAGAGATGTGTGGCATTTTTATTTCTACTACCTAAGCTTCTTCTGCTGACACTTTTAATCAGTCCAATTAGCAATCTATCACGCACACAAAATGAATACTTTTTTGCATATCTGGGGGGCAATAATTAGCCTTGTGAAAGGGATACAATTACTGTTATTTTTATTAAACTGAGCACCACTACAAAGACTCATGCCAAAAATTCTTCTAGAACCTGAAATACATACCAGAAAGGAAGTTACCAAAGCTACATGTCTATTCTATATCCCTAGCTGACCAGGAAGATAAGATTCTGTGACACAGGAAAATTTGGTCCATTAAGGGGAGGAAAGAGATAACATATAGATATAACATACAGTGGTGTAAAGACCATCAGCAGGATGTCTCACTGAGTACTAATGATCTTTCCAAATGAATATTAATATGTTTAATCCACCACGTGTCATCTTGTATTACATGTCCCACATGCTACAATTATTATTTTATTAATATTAGCATAAAAATTTTATGTGTTCATATTATCCCTCTGTGCCTAAAGCGAAAATCTTACCTACCACACAACGTAACATACAGCCATGTGCTCAGGCACCAGGATGTTCTCCTATTCAGCAAGTCCATGGACTAATGATTTTGGGCTCCCAGCCAGCTGTGCACAACATTCACACATGACTTGTGTGCCCACAGCAATTTAAAGACTGCTGGTGCTTGTGGGGACATACCAAAACAGGGAAGATAAACAACACATAAAAACACATGTATGGGACTTAGAACATTCCCTACTATGATAATGGTACTGGCAGTAAGATATTCACCAAATGTGGGTGGTTTTCACCAAAGGAAGAATTTGGGGAAAGTCACTCAAGCTTGTAGTCATGCCAAATGACAATTTTCTCCCACTGTATGAAACAAATGAAGGAATTTCAGGGAAAAAGATTAAACCTGAGAAGACCTGACAGAACAGATACACAATCAAATCTAAACACGAGTGAAAAGGCATGAAAAAATGCTGAAATTATCATTGTCATTTGGTCAAGAAGGAAACAAAGTCAGATGAAGAAAAAGAGGAAGAGCTTTATGACAATACTGCCACATTAATATCTAAGAGCATTTCTTCTTAACATTCTTTACCTAAGTATCTTATAATAATTTGGAACCCTACTGCCTGATTTAACTATATAAATAATAGTGTATAGCTGCATTTTTCATCAATTTAGTTCAAGTAAAATATTATTTCAGAGAATGGATAGTAGAAAGGACGAAAAGAGCATGGAAAGTTTTATAGTTTTTAGTCTTTCGGAGCCCTTAACTATATCCCCAACATTGTATCGAGCAAGTAACAAAGTGGGACCTCACTGGAGCTGCACAGGCCAGATAAAAGCTGATACAGCAGGAGTCAGGAGAAGCAAAAGTGACTTGAGTAAGGTTTGGGACAGTCTGGAACCCCAAAAATATTGGAGATCTTCACCACAAGCGTTATGGGAACAGAATGCAGGAAGTGAAATGAAACAGTAAGGAGTCCACAACTTCCCTGCCGGAGTTAAGCCACACAGGGTGACTACAGCTAGTAGAGAACATAGGCTTAGTCTTTTGGAAGTCTGCACATCATATTCAGATTGAGAGACAGAATATTATGAGTCAATTGTAAAACCACCAACAATGAGAAGACTAAATTTCTGCAAATTGTATTTCTACAGCACCTTCCCCCTTCCCCTTTTCAGTTTTAAAAAGTTTCCAGTGATTTAGAAATGAAAAGTGAATGCTTGCATATAAAGAGAAATCATGACAATTTCTCACATTCATGACAAACAAAAAACAAATAAACAAAATCCACCATATGAAGCTAAGGTAAGGTATCACACATGACCTAAGAAAAACTGATCCTGAACTCTTGCGTGGCATCAAACTTTTATAACCATTTGCCCAAACAACATCTCAGGAAACAAGCAGTAGAAAATGAAATCTGTTCTCTATCACAATAAAACCAAGAAAGCAAATCTTTTGCCTCACATGTGAAAGTATTTTTTTTTTCTTTTTTAAAAATTCTTATTAGGTAGCGTTCCTGTGTTAGTGGAGAAAAGAAAGAAAGAGGAAAAATCAAGGGTTAGTTTTGGTAAAAATTTCTAAAAGAAAAATATAATTTAAAAATTTAGGTGATGTAAACCTTATGATTTGGGACTCAGTTCTTCTTGTTAAAAAATCCCAACCAAGCAAAAAAACAAATTCATTCCTTTTACCTACCTTTCCTAATATTGGTTCTATTTTCTCTTTATCTCTTTATACTGTTCCCCAAGCTTTTCATAAATCCTCTAAACCTTTTATGAAAATGAATTAATTTTCTGTTTATGCTTTTCTTATTTTCTTCCTTTCCAGTTTAACTAGTTCTGACACACTGCCTCATTGCTTTCCTTTTCTTTTGGAAGCTATGTTTTTTTCTCAGCCTTACATCTTTAACTGTATCATGAAGGCACATGGCTTTTNTCTTTAGCTTTATTAAATTACTAGTTTATACCTTGGCCTAAACTCCTCTGAAATAGTGATTGAGGAAGATAAAAAATTATTCAGATAGCACCATTATTATGCTTGGCACTTTACAGATGTCTCCAAAAATGAGGTCACTGCCTTGAAGAGCTTATAATTAACCCTCCTGTGAATTATATACTAAGTAATTGAGGATATCTATCTGCCTGTGAGCTATACAGGCAACATTATTCAGGGTTGCATATTACATATTTGTATTACTTTGGGTTCCAGTTTGTATGCTAACTAACACAAAAATAAAAAAAAAGCGAGTGGTAGAAGCTTTAGGAAAAAATTCAAGCCAGATAACTGTTTTCTCATTTGCTTTTTTGTAGATGG
>VXBC01007688.1:3200884-3240065 GCA_013399945.1 Ploceus nigricollis
GGGCCCCAGGGCTGGATGTAGCACTGCCGGTGGGGTCTCACCAGAGCAGAGGAGCAGAATCCCCTCCCTCCCCCTGCTGGCCACGCTGCTTTTGGTGCAGCTCAGGACAGGATTGACTTTCTGGGCTATGAGTGCACATGGCCACATCACGTCCAGCCTCTCATCCATCACCAACCCCAAGTCCTTCTCAGCAGAGCTGCTCTCAATCTGTCTGTCCCCCAGTCTGTGTTGACAGCAGGGCTTGCCCCAACCCAGGTGCAGCACATTCCCTGTACTCCACCTGCCTTGACATAGCTTCTTGGAGGATCTGTTCCATCATCTTCCCAGGCACAGAGGTGGGACAGGTCTATAATTCCCAGGGTCCCCCTTTCTACCCTTTTTAGAGATGTTTCCCTTTTTCCAGTCAACTTGGACTTCACCTGCCTGCCATGACTATTCAAATAACATGAAGAGTGGCTTGGCAACTGTACCAGCCAATTCTCTCAGGACTCTGGGATGCATCTTAACAGATCCTATAGACAGATACATTCAAGTTCCTCAGGTGGTCATAAACCTGATCTTACAGTGGGAAACTCTTTGCTCCCACAGCCCTCCGAGAGACACAGACAGCAGTGTCTTCTGATACCTCAACAAGCACTAAAATTCTGAACCACCAAATATTGTGCATTTTAGGAACAATTTACACACTTATAAAAACAAAATTTCTCATTCAAGAGGGCATATTTAAGTTTCAATAAAGCACTGAACAGTTTCCCTTGCAAAATTCAAACTTAAAATAATAAAAAAGCTACCTTAAAAGCAGCAAGAAGTGCACTTAAGTCTTTGTTTCAAAAGATTAAAAAAAATTTAAGGTTATATGGCAGTCTTAGAACAGAATTGTAAATCTGGGCATCATTGTGTATAACTTGTGTATTTACCTAAAGTACAAATATACTCTTTCTATTCTCTAAAGCTTTTTTACTTTCCATGGCCAAATACTTAGTTGTCTTAAGTAATATTACACAATATATATATTTTTTTTTAATTATCCACACCATATTGTGCAAGCTGACATATAAAAGAAGTGAGAAAATTGTGTCACGACTTTTTCACGTAGCTCATACAAACTAGGTATTTATCATGACATTTGCCATGCAAAACAGTGACTCGGCTGGTTAGGAATACCAAGGAGGTAAATCCAGATGGGGAAAAAATTGAATTATTTGGACTAATTAGCACAGTTCAGAAAACTTAACCAATTTGGATTGGTTCCAAAAAAAGACAGATGTGAAAAATGTGTCTGCAATGCCTTAGTTTGGTTTGTTTATTGCTTACTCAGGTACAGATGCTGGAAATATTACAAGAATAAGGTTTAAAAAATAATAAAGAACTGTCTTTGAATAAAATATCTTCTCTGTTATATTACAGAGAGACTTTCCTTCAAGGCTGAAAAATTAAATTACCTTTTCTTCCTCATGCATTTCATTCTGAAAAGCTTTAAAATGGGCATCTTAGGGGTACCTCTAGAAGAGTATGATTAGATGAGGAGTATTACCATCCAGTTGCAATTTGGTGTTTTCCCATTTAGATAAGAATTACACACACTGGAACATCTAGTGTCCTAGTATGGTACAGACACCACAGTTGAATTTCTTACTGCCATGTACAGTTCTCATTTGGAAAGTCAAAGGCAGAATTTTATCCTCCTCACAATATATTTATATCTATTTATCTCTATGTTTTCCACATAGAGATAATTAATGTCAGGGGCAGACACTTTACCACACACTTCATTCTAGTCACTCAGTTACCACTGCCACACCATTCAACCACGATACAACTGCTCTTTGTTAATAAAATATTTATAAAATCGTAGAATCATATAAAAGCTGATTCTAGCTAAAAACTCCTGGCGAGTACTGTAGTTTTAAGAAGTAGCACCCACAGTAGCAAAAATGCAGCTTAAAAGGTTTTCTAATGTGTCTAAAAGAGCTGTCCAAGTATATAACAGAAAAATAGCCAAGATGGAATTGTATAGCGCCAGTAGTACTTGTACAGTAGTTCTTGCAGAGACAAGTAATCTTTCTGGGTCCCAGAAGAATCACTGTAAGGATTATTGACATGAAGATAATGTGAAGAGGTAAGTATAAAGTATATATATCTTAAGTATAAGCCATAAATGCAAATTGGTTTTGTCTTGAATGTGCTGCTGCCCATATGAAGCTGAAATGTATGCAAAATAGTAGCTTTATCACATGCTAATACAGACAGAATACCAGACATCCTAATGCACGAGACCTGCCTAGTACTTGACTTTACAGTTCAAACGAAATAGACAGGATTTAAGTGGATTATATCACAAGTACTTTGTGCATACAGAATACCTTTAAAACCTTCCTAGCATGAAGCCACTTTTAGGTAAAAAATATTCCATTTTACTAGTAAGCCCTGAAAAGTCAATCCATATAAATATATTCAATAATTTATCGTGCCAGACATATCAAATACCAACAAATTTAGCATGCACACACTGAGAAGCTTTGTGTTAGTTCTGAATGTTTTAATAAAGGCAAAGTCACATACCTACAAATGCAATATAAAGCATTTGAAAGTGTTAAGTAAATCATTGTGTACTATAAATAACTACTACATGTACTTAACCACAGCTCATGTAAAAAACAAAACACCAGGGCTCGATCAATAGATTGAATAACCAGCTCTCTCCCAGTCAGAAGATGAAATACATATCTCACAACAGTATGCATACATTCACTCATTGTCTGATAATTGTGATCAAAAAGGCATCCTGATAGGCTCACCGCCACATGTTTCACAATGTGGTTTTACCTAGAATATTTCTAAGGGGAAGGCAGTGAATAAACAGAAGTTAATGGGGAAAGAAAAGGGTTAGATACTTGCAGCAGTAATATTTTCATAAACATTATTTTGCACCTTTGAATCTCCTCTGCCTCACATCCAGCATATGTGTATTCTTCTTCTTCATTATCAAATTATTTCCTCCAACTTATTTGTAGGATGCACACTTATGTTTTTCTGTGACCACAACACTTGGTCCACCTGCTGAGCAGAGGAGGGATGCCTGGCTACATGCAGCAGGGCATGGCACAGTCAAGGCTATCACGGTCTGACATATGACTGTTTCTGGTTAGACAGCTTCCTGTCACCTCAAGGTTCAGAGATCTGTATTCTACTTCAGTACATACAAATTGCTAAATGAAAATAAGATTGACAGATTTTTTAAATCATGCTTGCCTAGACTGTTTACTTTAGCTTTCACATTTAAAATTATGGCAAAATGTGACTCTCCAGGAAGAAGGAATGCATAGCAGGGTGTACAAGAGTCTCAGATGACTGCATTCACTACCTGAATACACTGGAGACTTCAGAAGTCCTCCCTAATCTCCCTAATGTTGGGGAGTCACTAACCACATCACGCCATTCCAGCAGATATGCATCCCTAGAAAACAAAGTACCTCCTTTTTTTGGCCAGTTTGATTCAGCACAACTTTGTTTCCCAGATAAATAAATTCAACAATTATATTAATACATTTAAATACACAAGTGAAACTTTAAAAATTCACCAAATATCCAAGTGTTAAAATGTAATGTGTTTCATATTTTATGCCATGATTTTTCAGGATTTCCATGTTATCAACATTTTTATGTTCCCAAATAAGGTGGGTATAGCAAGCTGAGAGATATTTCAATACAATACAGACCTCAGGTGAAAAATAATGTGATGAAAGTGAGACTAAATCCTCCACAAATATATGCTTCTGCCGGAGAACAAAAGGAGCATGCTCACGCTAAATGCGACTTAAGAAATTTAAGTAAAATGTAAGTAGTCAGGTGTTTTACTGAAAATTAATTGGTGGCCATGACTTCAGAACTACAGCAGTTTGGAACCTAGAAGTAACCACTAGCAATTTAAACTATTGTATAGCCATGATGCAAAAGTATGGTATAGAACACTCTTCATGGTTCTCCATGTATGAAGAGAAAAAGCAGATTAAACAACTGTATTTGATTCTTTCTCTGTGTAAGTACAAATCGCCAGTGTCACCATCTCATGAAGCACTTTCATATCAGTAAAGACCAGAAAGGTTATCAGTTAAAAAAAAAGCAAAAAACAAACACCTTAGGAAAAAATTCAAACATGGAATTTAGAATGACATCTCTCTATCAATCACCATGCAACCGTGTCCATTTAGGTGTCAATACATCTATCACAATTCTGTGCTGCACGTGCATTTACAGAAATGTAAATTTGATCCTATGCAACGAGAAGAACAGAAAACCAAATATTAAAAGAAATATAAATCATTACAGATAAAGAATAAATCAGGGGACAACCAGTTTGAGCAAAGTATTTTTGAGTAGAAAACCAGTTTTTACTATATCCAGCTGTACAGGCCAAATAAAAAGTTAATGGACTTGTCTTTGACCTTGCATACCTTTTGCAGAGCCAAAAATGAATGGAAACAAAATGCTCTTTTGCTCATTTTTGTTGCACAATTTAGAAAAAACAAAAAGCTAAATACTTCATTAAGCCACAGATTTTTGTCTAAACTCTTCCAAAAAATCAGTTACCAATATCTCTATTAGCCTGCTGCAGAGTGATTTAAGTCTGTGTCTACAGCTTTTTAATGTAGCAAAGATTAAGGTTTTTTGGCTGTTGGCTTTTTTAAGTCAATAAAGACAGACAAATCAAGGCCCCCTCATGGCACGATTCTCATCAGACTAATAGACTGGGTTAAGGAACAGGTCTGAGGCTTCAATGCTCTGATGGAGCAGAGATTAAATCGATTAGGAAAGTGCTAGGATGGGCACAGTAGGAAGTGTTTTTCTGCATTAGCTTCTCCTATCAGTTAACACAGGCAAGCAAGCACACTGAACTGAGTACAAAAGCAGTGCTATGGTGCAATAACCAAGGGCAAGAAAATAAAACTGAAATTAATTTCAAATTAACAAAAGAAACCCCCACAAAAACCCCTAAGTTTTCCTCACTGTTCTAAGCACTGAGCTCCCAGGAAACCTCATTCTCTCAGTTCTGCTGAATAAAATAATAGGACTAAGCAAAACACCAGTGCAATGCTAAAGCTATAATACTAAAGCTGCAGTACAAATCTATCAGTAAAGTTAAAATTGAAAATTTCTTATCAATTTCTGAAAAGCAGTGATATACTACCACAACTTCTTCGATTATCATTACTAGTTTTTTGTTTGCTTAAAAGGATGACTTTCCAACAGACTTTATTGAACCCTTTTGTATGTACATAGAGGAACTCCTAATAGTAGCATCATATACACAAAAGAAAAACAAGGAAATACAGTTATAATAAGTTCATACTATTCTTTTTGAATGGGTAAAAACAATTTAGTCTTCTTTATTACCACAAAATTTCTATCTTTTCTTTTTCTATATCAAAACCATACTATAAACATTATAAAGATGATTTAATAATGCAAACACAAAACAGTTTGAAAATGTGTGAAGATTACAAAGATGTAAATAAGAAATAAGAGAGGACAACCAGTTTTTATTTCCAACAATTGGATAAAGAGTACAGCAGGCAAATCATTCTTGTAGCATGCTCACATCAGAAAATTCAGATAATGTAAAAACAAAGACAGAAGCATAGCCCAATGAAGAATTGCATAAAATAGCTATGAAATTGCCATACAGCCCAGCTGCCAAAAAGGAGGCACAATCCCATTCAAGCATATACTACATAGCTATGATTCAACTTAGACAATTAAATGTTAGGTAGACTGAGAATTGATAACTAGTTTGATTTAATATTGTTCCTGCTGGGTTAGGCTAAGATCACGGAATCCTAGAATGGCTTGGGTTTGAAGGGACCATCTAAAGACCATTTAGTTCCAAGCCCTATACCATGGGCAGAGACATCTTTCACTAGATTAGGCCGTTCAAAGCCCCATCCAACCCGGCCTTTAACACTTCCAGAGATGAGGCATCCTCATCCTTTCTGGGCATCCTTTTCCTTTGCCTCACCACACTCATAGTAAAGAATTTTTTCCCTAATATTTAATCTAAACCTACTCTTTTCCAGCTTAAAGCCATTCCTCCTAGTTCTGACACTACACGCCCTTGTGAAAAAGTCCATCTCCATCTTTCTTGTAGTCTGTCTTCAGGTACTGGAGGGCTGCTATATGATCTCCCCAAAGCCTTCTCTTCTTCAGGTTGAACCACCCCAGACTTGCCTGATAGGAAAGTAGCTTCAGCCCTCTGATCAACTTCGTCGCCCTCATCTGAACTTGTTCCAACAGGTCCACATTTTTCTTGTGTTGGGGGTTCCAGAGCTGGACAGTTTTTCAGATGGGCTCTTATGGCAGCAGAGTGGAGGGCCAGACGCACCCCCCCTGACTTGCTGGCCAAACTCCTTTTCATACACCCCAGGATGTAGTTTGCTTTCTGGGCTGCAAGTGCACATTGCTGAGACACACTGAAATTCTCACCTGGGCAACATTTGTCTTCAACACATTAAATAAGTCATTCTACTCTTGGAAAAACTTCTGTGCCATTTTAATAATGTATTTTTTTATTTGAAAACTAAGCATCTTCAGTTAAATTAGGATGCTTCATAATTTTTTTTGGCACGAGTAAAATGAATGTATATTTTAAATACTAGTAGATCAAATAATATTTAATTTGATCCTTGCATCTGAAGTACTCTAGACAGGCAGAAAATTAATTCTGACCACCTGGGACAGGGCAACTCTAGATGTACCTACAGACTGGGGAACAAAAGACTGGAGAGCAGTACTGTGAAAAGGGTCCTGGGTGTCCTAGCTGAGAGACAGCTGGATATGAGTCAGCAGTGCCCTGGAAGCCAGGAGGGCCAACTGTGTCCTGGCGTGAATTAAGCGAAATATCACCAGCCAGTCAAGGGAGGGGATTGTCCTACTTTCCTCTGCATTGGTGCACCTCACCTTGAATAGTGCAATTTTGAGGGCAGACCTCAAACAATCTGCAGCTTCCTAACAAGGGGAAATGGGGGGCAGGTACTGATCTCTTCCCTCTGGTGACCACAGATAGTACCTGAGGGAATGTCATGAAGTTGCGTCAGGGAAGGTTTAGGCTGGATACTAGAAAAAGGTTCTTCACCCAGAGGCTGGGTGGGCACTGGAACAGGCTCCCCAGGGAAGGGACCACAGCACCAGACAGAGTTGAGAAGTGCTTGAACAATGCTCTCTGGTGCATGGTGTGACTCTCAGGGCTGTCCTGTGCAAGCCAGGAGTTGGATTTCAATGCTCCTTGTGGGTCGCTTCCACCTCAGGATGTCCTATGATTTCATGAAAAATCATACACAGTGGTATGAAACTGGGTGATAAGAATTATACAAGAATAATATATGTGAACAAATAAATATCTCTTCCATCAGAAAACTATTAAATGTAGTTGCAATAATACAGATTAGGCATTTAAGATATTCCTCCTTTTTCATGTTGGTTTACTTCTTTTGTAGGCTCAGTAGGAGTTATTATGGTGGCTACCTAAGCCATTTTCATTCAGGATTTTTTTCCTGTCCTATTTAATACTGGTTACTGGAAATGTATTACAAAGTGATCTGGAATGTACTCATAAAAAAAACCAAACTAACTAGACAATGAGACAACAAACAAGAAAAATTTAAAATCTATATAACTTTGTTACTTTATCACATTTCATAGGATAATTCAAGCATTTTTCTGAATACTTCATTTACTAATGACATATAAATACAACAACTTCAAACATGGAAGATATCAGAACAAAGAATTTCACTGCTTCCTTTGTGATATCTCACTCATTATATAAGCTTCATTTTCCTCCCAGCACATTCTTCCTAAATTATCTTCCATTAACTACTATGAGCTAGCACTTTTTCTTTCAAATAGCTCAATGGAAAAAATAATATATAAAATTCTAAAATACCTAATATTTGCATAGAAATACGTCAGCTATGTGCTTTATCTTCATCTTTCACACATCATTTGCAACAACATTTAATATTTAAGATGTTTAGGCAAAAGGCTCCTTTTATTCATAGAATCCAATAGATTCTAAGTGCTTTATTTACATATACAAAATGTATGCCATTAAGATCTTGAATTTGGTGTCCCATGTATCCTAATGTTATAGAAAAGGCAGAAAAAAAGTGCGTGTACTAAAGTGAAGCATTCTTTGAACACTCTAAAGGACCATCAACCCCAGAATCTCAGCAACTGGGAGTATCAGCTGAATTTTTAGAAATATTTTTACATTCTTATATTGCATTTCCAGCTCTGGGGCTCCCAGCATAANGTGGCTGGACTTAAGACTGGAGGGGTTTTTTTCATTCAGGTGTCTAGAATTACACATATTAAGCTACAAGTCCTTGGCTTCATATCTCTTTTGCAGAACATGAAATTTTCTTGTAAGATGCACAATTTTCCTAGCTGGGGCAAGGGCAAGAATTTCAAATGGAAGGACAAGAATTACAAGAAAAGCAACTGTGATAGTACCGCACAATAAGCAAACCTTCAAATTCTTATTTCAATAATTTATTTAGTGACAGCCTATTTAAAATATGCATGCAAACACTAGACTTCCTCATCATGCTCTCTTTTTTTTCCCCTTCCGCTCTCTTTTCTACTCAATGTACAATTATTTTCAGTTATATTNAAGTAGTCATCTCCTGTGGAGTCAGGCTGAGACAGTTTTTCAGCCTGGAGAAGGCTCTGGGGAGGCTTTTAGCAGCCTCCCAGTACCTAAAAAGGGCTTACAAGACAGCTGGAGAGGGGCTTTTTACAGGGACATGTAGTGATGAACAAGGAAGAATGGCTTTAAACTGTCAGAGGGTAGGTTCATACTAGATGTAAGAAAGAAATTTTTTACTTTAAGAGTGCTGAGTCACATACAGTCTGTTCCAAAGAGGTTTCCCAGAAAAGTCGTGGATATCCCACCCCTGGAAGTGTTGAAGGCCAGGTTGGATGAAGCTTTAAGCAATCAGGTCTAAAGGGAAGTGTCCCTGCCCATGCAGGGCATGGCAGGGTTGAAACTACATCATCTTTAAAGGTTCCTTCCAAATCAAACTACTATAATATAATAATAATAATAATAATAATAATGATAATAATAATAATAAAAAAGACACCCTTATTNTAATTTATTTAGTGACAGCCTATTTAAAATATGCATGCAAACACTAGACTTCCTCATCATGCTCTCTTTTTTTTCCCCTTCCGCTCTCTTTTCTACTCAATGTACAATTATTTTCAGTTATATTCAACAGTTTCAGCAGAGATAGAATGGCCCCATTTTAACCCGACATACAGATCAATTGTCAGAATTTATTCAGGGATATAGTAAATGTAGGTGAGAATGGACTTGATCCCAAGCATATGCTGGAACCATTAACATAGCACTCTTCATCTCTGATGCATTTTCAGATCACACTTCGCAAGACGAAACCTGGAAGTCAGCACAGGCAAAGCAACACTCTACACATAGATGAACTGCACAAAGATGTGAAATTCACTAAGCCAGTTACTGGCAGCTCTATTTCTACGATGTCTCTAATGCAACTTAAGGTGTTTTGGTACATACACATTTTAGAAGCCACCAGGATTAGGCAAAACATCATGAGGTTTAGTGAGAATCAGATTAAAATGCACATATCTAAACTCTAACTCCCTTTTGCATGAGTCCTAAGTCTTCCACTCCTTTTATATAGATAACTGCAAAAGATTCAGGCTGGGAACCTGAAAATATAGCGCTACTGTCCATCACAGCCTACATGAAACTACTGCCAATCCAATCCAATCCAATCCAAAACTGAGTTGTGGGAGGTTCTCCGGGGACAAGCACTTAGAAACCTTGGAGGAACGGGAAGGAGGAAGAATGAAGCCCACAAAAAAACAAACCAGAAACTCAAACACTGTGATGAGAAGATTTTAGATCTTCCTCTTGGTATTAGATAGATTTTATTCCCACAATTTCTTTTGCAAGGAGTAGAGCATTTTTCTTTATTTTAAAGCACAGATACCCTTTAAGACAAGCCTCTTTAGAAGTTCACAATGTAGACACTTGATACAAGCTCTTGATGCAAACCCTTAATTGCTGAATTGAAGGATTGCTGCATGTTTTGTGGCAGTAAATGTCAAAATGTACAGCTAATGTATCTGTGCACACATGTTGCATACATGTTGAAATAAAGGCATTCATATTTTGTTCTGCATATGAACTGTGATAAAGTTATGCTCAGGTCCCAGCATTTCTACTGCAGAAACATATCACAAAAAGAATTGTGCTTCCTTCCATTCCATTCCATTCCATTCCATTCCATTCCATTCCATTCCATTCCATTCCATTCCATTCCATTCCATTCATGTTTATTGACTTCAGCTTTTCTTCCATCCCACTACTGAAGAGAAATAAAGGGGAAGGAAGAGACCTCGGAGTTCCCAAAAAAAACTTTAAAATAAAAGGTAGCAGTGAGATATGTTACAATAACATTGCATGCTACGCAAATAAGAAACATGGAGAGAAATGCTTTAGTGGCATTGCATTATCTCTGCAAGATCTTAAAATGCAGAAAATTGTAAATATTCTCTGTGATGTTTCAATCCATTAGGCTATGTTCTATGTCCCTAAGAATGAAGTAAAAGTCATATCTATCACTTTCAAAGCCACCAATCAAAGAAATATGATTGGAAAAGATACTAGAAGAAGCCCCACCTAGCTGGATCTCAGCACATCTCTGTACACTAAATTACATATATGCTTAACCTTTCACAGTCATGTCATACATATATGTTTAACCTTTCATGTCAAAAGACATGACAGCTGGGCCAGGAAAGAGATGCACCTTTATCTTGAGTTACAAGTAAAATATTTAATCAAAATAATTTCAAAATGAAAATGCAGTTCTGCTATTTCTGGAAAATTATATGTCATTTTAATTATGCAGTAAATCACTTTTCAAAAATAAAAGCGATAGGATTTTTATGCTTATTTCATTTGAGGGATCTGGGCATTTTTGGCACAGGGGGAAGTTATTTTTCCTTAACATCTTAAAGACATCATCATCCCTGACACACTTTTCTGTCTGAAAGCTGGCAGCAGCTTCCTGTATTCTCACTGCAGTCCATCTGTTGAAAGAGATCCAGTAAGTGTTTAAGATATACTTTGCTACAGGTACTAGCTGTCTCCATATACACAGTCTAAAGGAGAAGAGGGCATCACTGAAGATGAACAAAATTAATTCTCATGTCTTTTGACATGAAAGTTCATTTTGGAAAATATGGAACACATTGAAAATAACAGTGCTACAAATGGGAAATAAAAGCAGAGAAAGCTGTTAGATTTAAGACTGTGCCATATGTCCTCCACTGCCTTGTGCACCCACTTGAAAACAAACTCCTTAAGCACAGCCTCTAGAAATTGGAGTCCCCAGTGCCAGTGACTGGCATTATGGCCATTTTATTTACTGCCCCTGGCTTTTTTTGCAGCTCTGTCTCTCACATTCTTTAATATTTTCCAATGAAATATGAAGTATTTATTCGTGAACTTGAAGAGATTTAAAGCCCTGCAGAGGCAAATAATTTAAGATCTGACTATACATCAGTGGGGTTTGTGCAGTTTTATCAATTTATGTAAAAGCAGCACAGAGAGTTATAATCACAGGACTACTTGGGTCAAACTGAACAGCAATATGTCTAGCTATTTTGCTCAGAAGAGAAACAAACAACAGGGAAGTATTAAAGAAATAGACTACAAGAAACTGGAAACCTCCTAAAGGAAAGAAAAAGAGACAATTCTTTTATAAAAGTAGTCCTAAAAGGCTGAAAAAATTTTGCAAAACATTATTTCCCATTTATCAAGGAACAAGCAATGTTTTCAAAAGCCATGGAGTTTCTCCAAACTTGAACAGAAAATGAATGAAAAGGAAATTTTTTTCTGCTCTTTTCACCAAGAACAAAATATAAAATTGCTACTAGATTGCCAGCCTTTAAAAATTATTATGTACTGTTGGTTTTACTTAACTTTCTTATTAAAAACATACCTTCAATTGCCTACATGATAATTTGGCAAAAAAGGTGAAAGGTTAAAACAGTCAACTACTTCAGAAACTGTAATAACATATTTTAAAAAATTCAAAACCTACTGTCCTTCTCCCCTTTATTATTTCTTATTAGTAGTAGTATAATAATAAATTTATTTTTTAGTTCTTCTATTCAAAGTTTGGTTTCGTTAAACTATGCAGGGAAATAATTATGTCAGACAAGGATGGTTTGTGAGAAAAGAGAAAGATAAGCTACAAAGGACATTGGGGGGACTAAGACTTCTTAGCTCCACATTTTTTCCCTTTTGTTTAAAATCTTTAGAGAGCATTAGAAGGCATTGCACCAGATCATGACTCAGTGGTCATCTAGCCTCAGTTTTAAACTTGAATAACCTCTATAACTAATTTGCCCGCCTTCTACTTTCAGCTGTGTTGAGTTGGAGCTTGCCTACTTCTTATTTGTCCAGGGTGCCATTTTATATTAGACCATTTATTTAGAAATACCTTCAAAACCCTTTCTGAGATTATCAAGTGTTTGAATTTTTGGTTGTGTATAAGACAGTTTCCAAACCCCATTTTTTCTGGTACTTATGAAGCACCTGTAGGCCCAAAACATGAAGTATGAAATATTTACCATGCAATGTGAGTTTACTCTCCAGAAGAAGCAATTTCTGTTGATCAGTCAAGGATGGGAAGCATATGAGTTGTGAAGGTGACAAAAGCTATGTACTATTTCAAGTCCACATGTGCAGCATTATAACACTGGCATCCTTAGGGATTTTTTTGATTAGCTGAAACCTCTGTGAAAGGTACAGTGAAGCCTGGCTCCCTACGTTAGCTTAGCATGAATGACAAAACAAAGCTGGCTGTGGCTACTGTTCCCACTTCTATAGCTGCTTTCAGGGGAAAACTACTCATAGGAATTTCTACCTGAATATAGTTTTTTAGGAAAAAAGCTTTGTAACTACAGAACCTTACATGCCCTCAGCTCTGTACAACTCTTTTATTTTACAGAAATAGGTGGTTTTGCCAAAGTCCATACCTCTTCCAGTCATCAGCTGCTCGACTGAAGCAAATGAACACATAGTCCATGGCATTGTAAGTAACAAATCTGTTTTCTCCAGATCCAGGGCTTTCATTGATACTGTGATGTGGTCAGTGGGAAAGATTTGAATCTCCCTACAATTACAAAATTCCTTCTTTTTCCCTTCATGTCCCTTTTCTTCCAATTTATTGGTAACATATTGGTGGTCAGTGTCAACTGTAGAAATCAGTTCATTAGATCAACAGTTACTATGAACTTGTGGATCTTCAGATTCAAGTCTTCTCTGTTTTCAGACTTCTTTTCAAAAAACTGTTATAAATTTAATTATCACATTTATTCTTTGAATGTCAGCATACAAGAGGATTACAACACATGAAATTCTGCTTCTTTATAGATTCATGGAAAAAAGCACTTTGTCAGTTGTTTTTCTATAGGGAGCTGTGGAAGCGGGGAGGAGAGAATGGCAAACCATAGCAAGATCTAAAGCAGTTATGAAATATTTATCTTTCTTGTGTTATACATTAGAACAACTAGGTCTGACTGATGTATAATGTATTCAATCCCACCAAACTAAAATAATATCCAAAGACTTTACAACAAAGCAACATAGAAGATAGAACATAGAGTCAAGTGCTGTGCATTGCTTCATTTTATTCGTAAGTTTGCATTTCTGTCCCTTCCACCACCACCCTAAGACAACAGACACATTAAAAAAGGGGGGAAGAATCCGCTGCCTGTTTCAGCATCCAAGGGATTTTTCCTCCCTGCCCTCCAGCAAGACTCCGTGAGAGCAGCAGGCTGGGAGCCTGCTCTGCGCATGATTCCTGGACCACTGCCGTTGCCTTGCCAACGCAAAGAGAGAACTCGGGGCTTACATCGGGCATTTCAATGCAGTGACCCACTTACTGTCTGTCAACAAATTCACTGGGACAATAGTGAGTGTAACACATTACAGAGATTAAATCCCAGGGACTGAACTACAAAGATGTCTGGAAAAAAATCTTTGTCAGTTTGAAAAGCCAGAACACTATAAACAGAGTTAACGGTAATATGTTTTAATCCTCCCATGTATTTGTTGCTTTAAAGGAGAAATTTCTACCATGATAATCTGTATTCATTATTTGTGTATTTATTTTTTTAACTAGGTTCACAAAACTAAGTCAATATTGCCATAAGAGTAATGGGAATGAAATAGCTTTTGTGTATTGCATTCTTGGCTAGAGCTGAGCAGAATTAAGGCCTGAAAACCTTCTTTCAAGCTATAAGAATGCAATGATTAATATAGAATATATTTGTACAGATGGCTATCGTAGGAGCAAATCGTTACAAAAACCCCCACAGTGATTTCTGCAAGACAGTTAGATCATGGATTTATATTTAAAAATTAACTATGTGCAGGCTAGTTACAGGTTTCCCATTCAATTCTTCCCCTTTACAAATATATTATTGCAGGCATGCTCAAAATCTTTCCCCTTTCTTCAATTCCCAGTTTCCTTCTGTTCTTTTCATTCTCTGCAAATAGATTATTCAAATATAAATAATTTGCTTAAAGAGGCTGGCAACTACCAAGAGAACTAAATATACATAATGGCATATTAACAAATGTAAAAAATGTATGTTTAATACATGTTTACCTACATTCTTCAGTTTCTTAGCAATATTACCCTGTCACTTTAAATGAAAGTCAGCAATTTTTTTTAAAAGCATGTGTCACCAGTTACCAAATGGAATTATCTGAGGAACCATGCAGTGAGCAAAAAATAACTGCAGCCTTCTGCAGTATCTGTAGAAAAGGCTATTTTTTAATCCAATGAAGGTTTATTTTTATGTTTGCTCGTAATATTTTGTATATTTCTATTAGTTGCCTGGCTATATGAACCCATATTGCAACAATTAGATATTACCAAAATTCTTGGTTTGGATTGTTTCTCCATCACCTTCCCCCAGAAGAAATACCTTTCTAATTAACACCTAAGAGTGGGTATTGCTTCACATCCTAAAACTGATATTTCCAAACCTTTGTGGCTTGCAGACTCCCATAGTTTCTGTATGACATTTTGAAAAATATTATTTTCAGGAGGTGTGGGGGAAGGCAAATGTTCCTTATGTCTGCATGAGATTACTGATACCAGACGAACTTAAAGGTGAAAACTTTATTCTTAAAAAGTCAGCATCAGTGAGTGGTAAAAATTGCAATTCTAGATTATATATAATATCCCTGCAGTATTGTTTAATAGTTTAGCTAGTTTGGAAATATGGTGAAACACACACTACCCTTTCACTTCCAGTCACCTTTCCCATGCACATTCTTTATATTCCACACTACTGATCACTCAGTCCTTCCTCTGGGCTCTTCCAGTTTTGTCTCTTTCTACAAAATTAAATCCCAAGTTTCCGATATCTTTAAAAGGCTCCCTAGGCCCATGCCACTATGCCATGCAAAAGGAACACAAGGGCTCTCCTTTCTATCTCCCAGGAGGGTTATCTTTGTTTATAATTGTGTCTTATTCCATACACAGTCTAATTAATGTCTGCATTTGCTGTTTAAAATATCAGAATATTATAAAACCACATAAGTTAAATTCTTTAAACAATACATATTTTAGCAAATCCATAAACTCTCATTCTTCACAGATACTACATAACAGTAATAGAGATACACAGCTGTGTTGATTTTCTTGTTCCACTCCTTTTCCCTCTTCCTTACACTCGACTTCTCTCACATGCAGGAACTTGCATTATTATGCCAATATTTTCCAATGTAAAATACTGTTTGTATTTACCAATTTTCCAAAATCAATTATTAAGGATGCATTTGGCTATGCATGGTGTCCCTCCAGGCTGCAATCTTTGAAGTTACAGCCAAAATATCTCACACTATTCCAAAGAGTGAAGTTAAAGGAAAATATATTAATTTTCCCTTGGGGTGGGAAATCCAGGAAGCTTTTCTTTGAACAACTTTAAGATTTCTTCTAGGATTTACAGGAGGGACTTAAAAATGGCAGTGGGACAGGCGCACTCTCAGATATGTGGTCTTTGAAGCATTCCTAAAAATTCCTTCAGAATTGCTCCATGAAATTTGTGATACACACACATACACTCAGAGATTTGCTGTGTCTGTGGAACAAATGCTGTCAGGAATACAGTCCAGGTCTGCTGGGCCATAGCACAGCTTCTCCTATACCTCTGCAAACCAGGACATAGAAAGAATCATCCTGACCTGACTGCATCTTATGGAAACCCTGTGGTGCCCTTGTGAAGAGGGAATATCTGCTGGTTTAGTAAATGCTTTCCATGATTTCCAGTTCCTGGAAACTCTATAAGAATTCTTACAGCCCAGTCTGCTGTTCTTGATTGCAAGACACATGAACCTTCCAGTTCCCCTCTTCTCCCAACACCAAGTAATCTGCTTTGCATCTGCCAGTGACTAAAAGTACCTAGGTTTCTCCTCAACACATCCTTAAATGAGAGTCATGGTGAGAGAATAATTTTAACATTCTTGCCTCTCTGGAAGTGAAGCTTTCCAAATGCTGTCAATTCAAACTAGGAGAAAGTATTACATCAGCTTTCTCTCCACTTTTCAAACCACATCTGCAAGGGAAAAAATCAGACTCTACTGTATGCTGTTAGGTAGTCCTCCCTTCCACAAGTCTGGTCTTTCCTCCTAGTTATTAGCTTACGTAAATCTCCCAGCAGATCTCAGCCCAATGCCCTCCATCTCCGTGAGAAACCACTACAAAATGCATTTCCCAAAGCCAAAGACTGAGGGCAGCAAAAATGAGAGAATTCAATCTTTTGTACTAGAGGAACATTCTATGACTCATTGCACATGTTGCACCGAGCTTCTGGCAAGTATCACCAAAGAGCAGCCTTAGCAGTGGACTATGCTAAAGCTGCTGCTCAAAGCAAAGTGATGTTTTTACATAATTTTTTAAATCAAAATTAATGTGCATACCCTATGCAGCACTGCAGCCTAGATGGTGATATTAGATACCTAGAGAACCATGACTGTGAGAATGATCAACTCCCAGCTGACCCTGAAATGGTGCAGGATCTGCTTCTCCAGCTGGATCCCTACAGATCTAAGGAGTCTGATGAGATTCATACCAGAATCCTGGCAAAGCTGGCTGATTTCTTCACAAAACCTCTCTGGATGATTTTGAGCAGTCTTGGGAATCCAGAAAGTTCCCAACTGACTGGAAAGTGGCAAACCTTGTCCCAGTTTTCAAGAAGGGAGAGAAAGAGAACCCCACTACAGGCCTGTCAGTCTCACTTCAGTGGCTGGCAAAGTTTTGGAGAGGATTATTCTGGGAGGTATTGAAAAACACCTGAAAGACAACACAGTCCTCAGTCACAGTCAGCACAGCTTCATAAGAGGAAAGTCCTGCTTATCAAACCTTATTTTCTTTTATAACAAGGTAACCCACCAGTTGATTAAAGGAAGCCAGCTGTCGTGATCATTTTGGATTTCAGTAAGGCTTTAGATACTGTCTCTCACAGGAGCCTTCTGGACAAAAACTCCAGCACACAGCTGGATAAACACATCCTGTGATTGGTGAGCAATTGGCTCATGGGTCAGGCAGAAAGGGTTACAGTGATTGGGGTGACATCAGACTGGGGCCTGTCACTAGTGGGGTTCTGCAGGGCTCCATCCTCAGCCCCGTGCTCTTCAACATCTTCATAAATGACTTGGTTGCAGAAGGGAAGCTAAGCAAGTTCACAGATTATAGAAAACTGGGAGGAGCTGTTGGCCCCCTTGAAGGTAGGGAGGCCCTGCAAAGAGGCCTTGGTAAAGTAGAAGGCTGGGTAATCACCGACCACAGGAAGTTCAACAAGGGAAAGTGTCTGATTCTGCACCTGGGATGACACAGCCCTGTATGTACAGTACAGACTGGGGAACAAAACACTGGAAAGCAGTGCTGTAGAAAGAAACCGAGGGGTCTTGGCTGGTGACTTATTGTGCCCTGGCAGCCAAGAGGACCAACCATGTCCTGGGGTGCATCAGACACAGCATCGCCAGTTGGGCACTGGAACAGGCTCCCCAGGGAAGTGGTCACAGCACCAAGCCTGACAGAGCTCAAGAAACATTTGGTCAATGCTCTCAAGTACATGGTGTGACTCTTGGGTCTGTCCTGTGCAGGGTGATGAGTTGGACTTGATGATCCTTGAGGGTCCCTTCCAACTCAGCTTATTCTGTGATTCTGTGATACAGGGCCAAGAGTTTATGGGAATTCTGCAGCCAGCAGCAGGCACAGCATTTTCTATCTGTTTTCTTCTGTTGCCTGGGGGAATTGTTACAGTCCTTGAAGCTTCCTCTCTGGCTAAAGTCTCAGTGCCAATGCCGCCCCCGACAGCTTTGCACAGATCCAACGTAACTGCTACAGAAACTCCTTCTAGCTGAAAAGTGATTTTGGTTTTCTTCCCTCAGCTTCTTGCTTCAATAGCAAGTAAGAGGAGTAAAATATTATGTAAGTATGATATCATATTCCCTAAACACAGAATAAAAGATGCTCCTGTCCTAACAACTCCCTCGGTACATTAAACCCTTGCAGCCTGTATAGTTAGCTAATTTGCCGGCCATTAGCAATTCCAGCAGCTATCCACCCTCTCACTCCAAGTAAGACCATACAGTCCTGTCTGTGGCCCATCAGATGTACTCCACTATCCAGCTCCTGCGAGTGCAGATCTTCACCTAACACTACTCACTGTCTACCCACCTACTGCATTCTACTACACCCCTAGATACAGAAACTTTAATTACACATCCTGAGTAGCCCTGTTATTATCTGCTTTAGGAGCCAGGAAATCCATTATTCAAATGAAAGGAACTGCTAAAGGATAGCTAGCCTTACTATCATAAAATAGTTAACTGTATAGGACTACATTAATTTTCATCAACTGCAAATGAGGCCTGACTTGAAAATCAGACCTCCACGTGACACTTAAAACAAGTTTGGGGCCTTTTTTTTGCCTTTGTGTGTAGGTGTTTGTGTTTTGTTTATTTGTTTTCTGTTTTGTTTTCCTTTTTTGTTTGTTTTTTTAAAGAGGTCTTCTGTTCTTTCACTCTTTTATTTTGGTTCCAGAGCTTTCAGAATGCATCCACTTCACATTTTCAAGATGTCTCATTTTTTTATGACATTAAGACTGATATTTTCATTTAATCATTATTACTTAGTCCTTGGAAATTTTGAAAATCTAAGCAGATGTGGCACACAACTTCAGGCAACAGACACCTTATGTACTGCACAGCTGTTCAAAATTCCTTCATGCTGAAAGTCCTCTTCATTTTCTTGTTGTTCTTTCATTCTCCAGTGGTAATGAATATTGGTAATCATTCATTTCTTCCAGACTAGTTCACCCTCAGATCTACCTGGCTTTGCTGAACAGAAGAGCATGAGAAAGCTGCAATTACTTTCCATTTTCCTCTTTCCTAATTTGTCTTGGTGAGGAATACCAACATACAACTGTGCTCTACCCCTGCTGCTAGCACATGAAATTTTATGGGTCTGTTTTGCTCCATGATTCTGAACGATGGCCCAATGCTTGCTGCACAGCAAAAGTAAATACTCTACAAAATGCTTTTTTTTTCCTCAAAATATATTCTTGAAGGTCTGTTCCTCATCATTTACAGAAATTTGTTTCATAGAACTGAGAAAACCAAACCATTTTTCGAAACATTACATACTCTGCTCTTCTAACAACTACAGTATAGTTATATTAAAAAAATAAAATAGTTATTGCACACTAGTACAACCTACTATGACTATAAGCCCCAGATTGCAGGCCCAAATTACATTAATTTCCTAATCTTTTGGTACCACTTCATTTGTCTCTAATGGGGACTCAGAAAAGCACTGTTTCATGACCAAACCAAGCCACTATAAATTTATTTCCTTTTCCACCAATATATCTCTCCCCCACAAATAGCAGTGTTTATTATGGGCAAAAAGTTTTCTATATATTTATTCTGGTCAGAGCTAATTTTCTTCAGCTGGCATGGGCTGTGTTTTGAATTTGTGCTGAAGAAAGAGTAGATAATGTGGAGATGTTGTTGTTTTTGCTGAGCAGGAGTTGCACAGAGCCAAGGCCTTTTCTGCTTTTCATTCTGACATGGTGGGGAGGAAGTGGGGGATGAATGGGAGGATAGGAGGGGACACAGCCAGGACAGATGACCCAAGCTGACCACAGGGATACTCCAGACCATATGGCATCATGCTCAGTATATAAAGTAGGGAAAATAAAGGAAGGGAGGGATGTTTGGAATTGTGGTGTTTGTCTTTCCAAGTCACTGCTATGCATGTTCTCCTGAAGATGGCTGAACACCTGCCTGCCCATGGGAAGTAGTGATTTAAATTCTTGTTTTGTTTTCCTTGTGTACACGCCTTTTGCTTTCCGTATTAAACTGTCTTCATCTCAACCCACGAGTTCTCTGGTTTTTACTTTCGCTGATCCCACTGGTGGGGGAGTGAGTGAACAGCTGTGGGGCTTGGCAACTGAATGGGGTTAAAATACAACAGCATGTCACAATATAAAGAAAGCACTACACTTATTAAGAGAAATTTAAAAACCAAACTTCAAACTTCTTAAGAAACTGCTGTAAGATTAGCTAGAATTATGAAGATAAACATATTTTTCTAAAATGTTTGAATTCATAAATGCATTTTCATAGGTTAATATCAAATTTGTAAAAAATTAATGCAAATCTTTCTTTTGAATACTTCATGTTTGAAAAAAAAGACTGGAAGTAATTGGAAATATGCTTCCATGGACTGACCTAGTATTATCATTAATCCTCTCTAGCAAGCTAACTGTACTACTTCTGACTGGATGTTGAAGATAAAGTTCCATCCACTTTTTCCCAACCTACATACTAGACAGTCTGTACTTCAGAAAACTTTACATTCTACATTGCATCTGTTTAAATTTCTGCCTACTTTTATATATCTAGGGAAGCCTGTAACAGTTTGACATTGCTTTCAGTCATTCTAAATGCAACATTTGTTGTCTGAGGGCAGAACTGCTCTTCAATGTTATTCAACGCATTAGTGGCAAACGCTGGGTCCATCATGTGCTTTGACATTAAAACTAAAATACCAAAGGCTGCGGAATACTCGTATTTATCACAGGAAAGAAAAATTAAAACCAACCTTTCAAATTCTTTGGAAGCAAGTAAATTAAAACAAAGATAGGGCCCATGCATGCCGAAAGTGTCACCAGGATTGTCAGAGCCTCCACATAATCCATATGCTATTGATGAAATATATAATAAATGTAATTTTAAGGATAATTTTTTTATTGAGGCCAGTAAGGCCAGAAATTTGCTTTTGTAATGAAACTGCTGAGATTTTGTTCATATTGCAAGATTTTTGGAGTTGCTGTTAAAGAGGAATTCAAACTTGCAACAAAGCAAGGGATGCAGAAGACTGGTTATTTCTACAACTAATTTAATTGTACACCTTTTTAACAGACAGCAGTCTTAAAGAAGGTGTAATAAACAAAATTTAAACAAGATAGCTTGAATAGCAGACATAAATCTTGATATAACAGTGTAAAGCTCCCCACAGTGCATTCTTCCCACTAAGACAAATTAGATGGTGGTGCTTACAGTTTTGGGGAGAAACAGGATGTGACGTGATGGGACCACATCACATGCATGTGCAGGAAGATGCTCAGAGGCTTTCTTTCCAGGGGCTGTATACCAAATATATTCAAGAATGCAGATACATTTGAGAAGTAGTATTTTGAGTATATTTCTGTTAAGGGTTAGGCCTGTTAATTTTCAGCCTGAAATTTACTTCATATTTGGGTTTATACTCCATCATGTGCTGATAAAACAAAGTCTGTATTTTTTGCTGCCAAAGACAGAACAAATTTTGTCATCATTTCAGTAGCTGAAAATGTTGCAATCACCTTCCTAAAGAAAAATAGCCATTCATCAGAAGAAAATGCATATTTTTTAAAACAAACAAGCAAACACGGGCTAATTTGTCTCTGTTGGGTACCACTTCTGTAAAATGAGTTTAAAAAGGCACTAATGACTAGTAGAGACAAATCCATTCTGGACTTCCCATATCACATATTATAATCACTAAGAAATTCAGGTTTTTTGAAGGGAATGAAGTTAACAACTTTCTGAACTGTTCCTTCCTTTGGCATGCTGAACAGACATCCACCATATGTATATCGCAGCACTCTGACTTAGATTATGTCTCTGTTAAAAATCAAAGGTCTGTCACTCTTCATTTTAACAACACATATGCCATATGTATAATGAATGCAACTCCTTTAGTTTTGTTCATTTAAATAAAATGCTTGATTAGGAATTAAGGTAGGACAGGAAAGAATCTTCAATTACACTGCATTTCACCTTAATAGCAAAAAATATTGAATGCCTGCAATTTATTTATTTATTTACAAATTAGTAAGTATTCCCTAGCATACTTCATCTTGCTTTAATATCTAGATGACTCAGCTGAGATTGCATTGTAGAATTGTAAATACTACCACCAATTAAATTGATAAACAAATCAGAATGAGTGGAAGAAATGAAAGTTTGTGTATGTCTTATATCGCTTTTCACAAATGGGAAATCAAGACACAGTGAATTACAGCAAGATTTTTCAGAGTCACAAATAATTTTGTAGTAATTTTTGCAAGTCAAACTGGAAAATGTAAATGATACAAATAATCTATTTCAGATATATCATATCTCAGTCCAGAATCTCAGATGATGTCCCAGTAATTTCAGAAAACATTATCTCTAAAGGAGTAACTTATGAATTACTGGCTGAAATGAGAGCTTACTTTTTAATTCAATAACATAACTTTTAATACCTTCGCTATTTCATGACAATTTCATTCCTCAGAATAACCAAGCATGATGGAAATTACATCTATGACATATTTTCTTTTTGTAATTGTGTACTTTTACTGAGAAGCATAAAATCATAAAATATCTAGAGTTGGAAGGGACCCACAAGGACCATCAAAGTCCAGCTTCTGTCTCCAAGAATCACACCATGTACCAGAGAGCATTGTTCAAATGCTTTTTGAACTGTGTCAAGATTTGTGCTGTGACCATTTCCCTGGGGAGCCTCTTCCAGTGCCCAGCCACCCTCTGGGTGAAGAACCATTTCCTATTATCCCCATACAAAGAGAATTCATGTTTGTACATGCTGAAGAGGCACACTGCTGAAACTACCTGGAGGTCTTTTATTTGATTTTTGGGGCTTTTTTCCATTATCCCATTTGTAGAAAGGCAGTATTTTGTAAAGTTAGTACACTAAAGAGATTACTTTGGCAACCAGTTTATCCAAGTAAGTGTTTTGCCTTGTGGAGCCAGGGACGTGGAGTATATTCATTAAGAAATTAATTTCATTTTCCCTGGAGGTTTGCTTTCACTCACATTAACATTTTCATGCTTCTGTTGCAGGAGTTTCATAACCCAGTTTCACAAACTATCATCTCAGTACTGCTTTCTTTAAATGTTAAAATAGATTAAGATGAGTTGGGAGAGTTCACTGACATAATCTTATTCATTTTGGCTGCATACTCCACCTCTCATTTAAAAAATCTGAGACAGTCTCACATTTATTGAATACAAACCAGCCAACTTTTTGCTCTCAATGTCCATTACCATTACAGTTACAAGTGTTCTGTCTAACTACTCATCTTATTAGCTCGATATAACAAAAAAACTGAACAAAACCACTTTTTTTCTGTGAGGAATAGAGTTCAGTGATGCAATTTTTTCCTCCTATGTCTTTTCGAAAAAAGCTGAAAATACTTTTAATGGTGTGATTTTTGAAATTTGTTTTCTCTCAAATCCAATTAGAAAGCTCAAAAATAGCATGGTATTATTGCTTACTTTACAACCATTTGGTGATAATTAAAGTTGTAAGATAGCAACTGGGAGATTTTTCTAAAGTTTTTTTGTATTAATAGATACTGAAAGACTGTATTAGATACAAAACCATTAAAATATACAGCATTCCCAGTCTTGAGAAAATATTATGTCTTTGTGAACTGGACTTAGAATTTAGTGTTTTGATGGCCACAAACTATATAGATAAACCAAATCAGTTGCGGTCCTCAGCACACTAACTGTACAAAAAGGTGGCCACTGTCAGGGATACAAATGTAAGATAAACTAAAGAGAAGGAAAATAAATAGCAAATAAGCATGCAGAATGATGTTCTAGGCTAAAGTTGAACTGATAAGCCTTGAACCAATGTCAGAAGGCCAGAGAATACTCAGGTACACCATTGGCTGTCAGGCCCACAGAATCCTTTATTCTTCTACAGAAAAGAGTGGGTTCCATTCATTTTTAAGCTGTGCAGCTACCCAGCATGGAGACATAGGAGTGAAATGGAGATAACAAGCTAAAAGACAGTATTTCAGCAGATGACAGCTCAGAATAAATGAAAGCATAGCTGGTAGCAAAAAAATGAAAGAGGCCTGCACTTCTGCACCACCCTGTTACAGAAAAACATAAGAAGCTTCATTTAAAGCTCTTTTTCCTACATATTTGTCCTTAAATAGGAATAGTATCAAAATAGCAGAAAACAATATTCCAAAGTTTAAAGAAACTGTCCTCAGGCATGATGTTTTTCAGTATGAAAAACCTCCAGAATGACCGACTGCTGAGAGGTTTTCTTTAATAATATGGCTATTATTACTTTGAATATTCATACCTATTTTTGAATTTCCATGTACTGCTAATAAGCAGTATCTGCTGAATACATCTGTAGGCTGAGTATCTGAGATACAGAGCACTTATTAATTACACCACTGCCATTGAGGATGCAAAAAGACTTAACTGATACCAGCTCTAAATACATAGTAGAGAACCATCTCCATAAGATGCCCTAAAAAATTTCCAAAGTATCAGACCTTAGGTGTTTGCCCACTACATATATGTAAAATCCTAATTCTCCCTCTCTTGAATACTTTATATTTACAACAGCTTTATTGGATTGTACAAGAAATACAGGACTGGATAATAGAAATTTGAATATTTTGTTCACTAAAGTAATAAAATTGTATACTGACAGGAGTATTTGTCAAACATTATGTCATAGAGAAACCTAGTTTCACTTTTAATGCAAACGATTGCCTATTATGAAATGAGAGCACACTGAATTAGTCATTTCCATTAAATCTATGAAGTAGAATTGCCTAGCAACCAAGAAAATTAATTCAGAGATTAAAATAAACACTGTGACACTGATAGAGCAACTGCTATTCTACCTCAATAACCATAAAGACACTAAGAAAAGAGGTGTTTTCTTAATTCCTCTTAACAAAGGTAAAACAAACAATTCCATAAAATGAGTCATAATGGACAAAGAATAAAAACAAAGAGTCAAAGCAACTGCACACAGCAAATGCAAATAATTACCCTCTTTTTACATAACATCATTGAAAGGAAAAAAATTGAAAGTTTTTCATATTCTGTCAATGGTGAATGAATTGTTGTGGAAGTTTCTAACATGTTTTCTCACTTACAAAGGAGAAATTTGTTTCATTATATTCATTCTGTGAAAGTATTCTATATTTTAGCAGTTCCTAGTTTAACTTATAGAATTCACGACTATGCTTACCTGAAAAAATTCTGCATCATTACTACCCACTTCTACCCCCAGTCAAATTATTCCTAATCACACTTTTGTAAGAAAGCTTTTAAATTATACCATTTATCACACTGAGATGGTTATGAAAAAAAAAAACCAAAATGTTAACTGATTAAGGACAGTGAGGATGAATGCAATAATTTAGTTTAATGACTGCTACACATTGCTTGTTACATCTGGGCCATTGTGTAATTCATTGTCCCTGAAGGACCACAAAAAGCCTAGTAAAATTATCCCTTTAGAAGTAAAACAACCACATTCTGTAAAAACATTGAAGTCTGTCACCTTGTCAGGGTATTATATTAGAGGAATGATTACAGATCAGGAATTCTGGAATGGCAGTACTTTCATACCTCTAGTACAAGACAGCCCATCTTTCTCGCTTGAGATACAGAGTTGGTATTAGTAAAAAAAAAAAAAAAGAGATCAGGAGTGATTAAGGCAAGAATAACACAAAAAGAGAAAAAAAATACCCCAGAGGATATGATAAGACAGCAATTGCAGCAGCTACATCAAATCTAGTTGAGTTTACATTAAAAGATAATAATAAAAATAAAACAGTAAAAGGAATAAATCAAGACAGACAAGCAGGAATAAATGTGTATTAGAAGGTAACTCCCCAGGCAGGGACATAGCTAGTCTGCTTTCAGGAAAATGTATTTCAGCTCTTTGGTTGTGTATAATATTCAAAAAACCCACCCACAGCCAGCTACAGGTTCCTTAAAGTCTTGAAATCCACATATTAAAATCACTACATCCAGTTCAGTGGTGTCCAAACTGGACTTTAAAAGTTCATACTGTGAATAATTATGTAATAAAGTAAATGTATTCACCTAGAAGGGGATATGACATGTAATAAAGGAAGGATATCTGCTAGAAGTACAGACAATGCAGATGGCATAGACACGTAACAGACAAAATGAAAAAATATTAACAGCAAAAGTCCCCATTAGATAAACACAGCCATAAAGCAGATGAAAGAGACCAAATGTCCTTAAGAGGTTCCCCTGTGTCTTAAATATTTGATGAATGTACCAGATGGGGATGGGGGAGAAAATACCTTGTCTGAACCACAAGCATAAACACAGCCGACCTAAAAGACCTACCCACCACTAGGTTATAATTACTCCAGTGTATTCACTAGTGAACAATGTTCATAAATCTAGAATAATTTGGAGAAATTGAAAGATAACATCTTTGAGAAATGGTAGCCTCCATATGCTGCTGAACAGATGAAACTAATTTTCATTTCCTGGCCTTTGTGCCACATGTCATGGGTGTGGTTGAAGTATACATGTTTTACTGAATTCTTAAGATAGTCACAGTGATGAGCATCCTTTTTTATAAATTTTATCTATATTAATAAAATGGTATCATAAAAATAGAAGGTACACAAATTCTACAGGTAGCTGAAAATAGTATCTTTTTTCCCTTTAAATTTTTTAACAGCACAGTTCTTATGGTAAAAATCTCGGAAAAAAATGCATAGTACTCAGACTAGACATTGTCAGACTCCAGAACCTTTTAATAAAAGAAAACCTTGTAATAGATGTCCAGTTCAGAAGGATTTATTAAATCTTCTCCAGTCTATCCCAAAAATACAGGCAAATAGCCAACATCCTGGTCCAGACCTACATTCAAAGATCATCTATATTTTGTTACAAGAGGACAGCAAGAGGGAAAACACCAGTGTTAGTCTTGCACTAGAAGCAAGAATTTAATGAAAATAAACTCCCAGATAATCTTAGAAAGCAGACCATGACCATGGTGCAGAAAAAAAAGGTAAAAAGAAGGTCACTAGTAGCCTGCCTTGGGAAAAATTCCATCTGCACAGCAAATTTGATGATTGTCTTGGCTTAAGTGTGTGAATAGGACACACTAGCAAAATTGTTCAATACCACTAGAAGGTCCAGTATACCCTGCCTGGGAGTAAATCCAAATTCCACCAATTCAAAAGAAAACTACAAACAAAAACCTTTAAGAAGGTTTATCTAAGAAGAATATTATTTTTAGAAACTGCAGAGAGCCACAGGAGATCCAAAGCATATTAATCACTATAATACCATGTGATACAAACAAAAAAGCCCCACAGCTGATAAACAAACTCCATTCAACTTTCCTTCCAGTCTCCTCTCAAGCCCTTTTAAATTGCATCATCCTGTCTTCTCACAGATATCCTGCCAAAAACCTGACAGCAACATGCAAATTACTCCATGGCATTGTTAGGTCTTAATCTTAGATGTTTATGTGATTCCTTTTTGCTTATATTGGTATAAAACCAATGGGATTACACACAGTGCATGACATCAAAGATGTATATTTAGATGCACAGAATATTCTTAGCTGGAAGGGACCCACAAGGATCATTGAGTACAGCTCTTGAGTAAATGGCCCATATAGGTGTTGAACCCTCAACCTCAGTGGTCGTCTTTACAAGATCAGAGCTTTGGTCATTGATTTTTCAGATTTCCAAATTACTGATGTCTATAATTTTTGGAAGTAATCAAGGGCCATATATGCACTTACAAGCAAATCTTAGTCTTTTCTACCACATTGGTAGGCAGTGTGGATAAAAGAGGTCCTTAATGCTCTATCAGAACTATGAATTTTCCAGCAGAAGGAATGCATTAGGTAGAAAATATAAGTCAAGACTTAATAGTAGACATGTTTTGTGACTCAGAGGAGTAGATGTCAAGCTGATTATGAACATCTGGAAAACAAGACACTTTCATTTAAATCTAGTTCAGCCATCTAGTTCAGTAACATGACAATAAGGTGCCTGACTACCATGAGAGCTGCAAAGAGAACCTGCAGGTCTTTCCAAGGAACTGCAATCTGCTACTAAGAGGAAAGGTGGGGGAAATCATGGTTATGTTTGTTTATAATGTCAAAAGTGTATGTTGGTCAAAAGCAGTGGTTAGTGTGTCAGTAAAAAATTAGAAGGCTGAGAAATTATCTGAAGATAATTGTGCTACTATATTGAAACACCACAACAAATTGGAAAAGCATTTTATATATCTAATATACTCAGACTAATTCACAATAAAGTATATCACAGTATGTGTCAATCAGCTAGAAATGTAAATTCCCTTTCTATACAGGACTGGTTTATTAACAAGTCACGAACAAAGGCAAACCACGTTACGCAGGAAGCATTTCACACTAAAGCTACTCAGTTTAAAAATCAATAATATAGCGTTCAATAATATAATTTAATACCTTCATGACCAGCACAGTGGCTAGTAGTCAATGGTCCCTTTCTCAAGGCAATTTCAGACATTTACTTTCATCCTCAGTTATTCATATTGAGTTACTATTTACAATGACTTATCAACTTGTTACCCCCATCCCCATAAGTTCATGTTTTTTATTGGTTATAATGTTTTTTATAAACACTATTGTTTTAGAGTTTATAAGCTCTTTCACACCATATGCAGATTTCAAAATATTATTTTATTTTACTATCATCATCATTATAAGTAAAATTGAAAATGAATTCACGGATATCTGGTCAGTTAAGGTTTTCCACAATGGACTAATCCAGCAGCCAGAGAGGCTGTATTTGGGCTCACTGCACCCAGTACCAGATACTGCATCCCCTTCTACTGCAGCTGCCTGGCCTGTTTAACTATACTCAGTTAGGGCACAGGAGCATTTGTCTGGTCCAAGTGACAGCAGCACGTTCATCACAGCCATTCCCAGCCTCCTCCATTGGAAAGGGAGCAAATCAAACGTAAGCATCACAGAGAACAACTCCAAGTTGTGTCATGAACATGGTAAATAAATTATGCAGAAAAATGTGGCTGGAAATACATTTTCATCACAAAGGTTGCAGAACAAGCAGACCAGTAAAGGGCAAGGAGTTACTGAATATCACTTAGTACATATGAACTAAGACACATTATGATATTTAAGTGGCAAAAGGCAAGGATTAATTTACTGGACAGGTTAAGGTAACTTTCCCTTGTTTATTGCCATTCACTAATAAGGAAAGCAATCCTCAACCAAATGGCTTCACTGTTACTTAGATAACTCACAAATGCTCCCAAACCATTCATGTTACTGACAGTAACTTTCCCTGTCTTCAAAAACCAAAAATCTTTTGAAGGTTGTATGGTGTGAGATGACTCATAAAATGGTAAAAGAGACTGGGAACAAACAATGTGGCAGATGGAAGTAGAACACAACAGGGTGTATGTAATAGCTTTCTTCAGGAGAGATGAGAGTCAGAGCTTTGTGTTCCATCCAAGCATAGGGATAAGTACTCAGTTTGGATGGGTTTCCTCATCTCACCCTGCAGTACCAATCAAAACCATGACATCAGAACCTCAGGATCTACTCCAGCATAAAAATAAGCAAACCTAAACTCTTAGCTATGGTCAAACATCCTCACTTGAGAACTGCAAAGATATACCGCAAGCTCTTCCCGTGGTTGTTTTCGAAATGCTTTTAAATCGATTCAAAATTATGCCAGGTGCTTACAATTGCATGTATCTTAATAGAGTAAGAGATGATTTGGTGGGAAAGCAGGGGGTGGGAGGCTTTGATGAACTACATAAAGAAAGCTAAGCTGATTCACCAGTAGCAGAGGGTGCCACTACACTGTGGATCCTCCTACACTGGCTACATTACCTTGCTAAGCAAGGGGGTGCAATACCAGCTTCCTTCACCAGAGAAACTAGGCCAACAGGTCAATTGTGATAACTCTTTTCCACGAATGTGAAGTGATATACTTTCCTTTTCCAACTAACAGAATCTTTCCTATCTCTCATCACTTTAAGATAAAACCAGACTTACTCTCCCTTTGCCCTCACCTGTAGCCTCAAACAGCTAGAAACTGCCCACAGTTACAATATTACCATGGTAATTTTATGGTATTATTAGTAGCCATGAAAATAGTTGCTGTTTTACTTGGGGGGAAAATGTGCTTAAATTAAATGTTCACTATTTTAAAAATAATTCAAATGTATGCTTCTATTAACTTTTTATGTAAAACTCAAATGTTCTTTCAACTCTAATATTGTCTTCCACCATAGTTTAGTGGTGGACTTGGCAGTGCTAGGTTTATGGTTAGTCCTGATGACCTCAGAGGTCTGTTTTGACATAAACAATCATATGATTCCCCTATTTCCACATCAATTTCAGACTTCTGAAGCCCTCCAAAGGCATTGCAAATTCTACTGCTTATTCCTTTCTTCTTTCATTCATATTGCCTCTCTTGAACCTCTATCAACACAATCATCAATCATCTCTACTTTTTTCTCATTGTGCCTTAGTGCAGAACAATCCCTGCCTAATCACTTAGCTATGCTACTACTCTCTTCCTTCAGATTCCTCCTTAATGTCCAATTTTGCCTGTATAAAATCATTCTTCTGCAACCTGAGAAGTAGGATGTGACCAGCTATGACTTAATTAATAAACATGCAGCACTTGTCATCTTCTATTACATGTTCCCAGAAGAGATTTTAAAATGTTGCAGAATTTAATTTCCATGTCTTCCAGGCGTGGAAAAAGTAAAAGCAAAAGTAAAGAAAGTGCTTCCACAGAAAAATGAAAAGCAGGACAGCAATCAAAAAGAGTTACTTTTCTCTTTCTTTTTTTTTTCTTTTTTTTCTTTTTTTTTTTAAGAGAAATTTAAAAAAACCTGCAGTCTTGGGGTACAAATAGGAAGATACTAACAGATGAGGGGGAAAAATATTTTTGCCTTAAGTTTTTTTTAAATTATGGCAGTAGTACCTTTCTGCCATAAAGTGCAACAAATGCTTTTTTTTTGGTCTAGTTTTATACCAGAACCTCAGCAAATGCACTGTTCAATTTAAAAATTGATACTAAATTTATTGTGATATTCCTTTGCTGAATAATTGTATTGTTATCCCTACTGTGGAAAGAAAATGAAACTTTCCCTATGTGAACTAAATAAAAAAGTCCTCAGAAACTGTCCAAGTGCAAATGTTAGGTGCATTATAAGTGTAAAAAGAAGAGTAATGCTTGCATTTAGTAGCTGTATTTCAGCAACTGTTATTTGGAAAAATGTTGTTCCAGATGGCTGAAATATAAATTTTGGAAGGAGTACGAAACTCCTACGTGATAGCTAGTAAGAAGGAGATTAAAATTTTGGAGGGGAAAAAAATAAAAGATAAAAATTAGTATTCTTGAGAGTAACACATTGAAGCATAAGAGTTACCATGGACAAGCAAAGAGAATACATGAGCCATTTTTTTGTGTCAGTGGTGTTCCTTCATAAGACCCTAGAGCACACGTACACAATAGTTCCCAGTTTTGTTAATTCCTATTTGGTGTATATCTTTGATCCTCTCAATTTTGATGCTCTGAGTTTGATCCCTCTGCAGCTGAGAAAATGACAAGACTTGCTCTTCATTCCTTGCACAGTGGAACTGAAGCCTCTCTAACTGCCACTCCCACATGAGAAAGATTTGTGACAACACATCAATGTGGGACTTGCTGCCTGTCTCAGAAATTGGCTATGTGATAAGATATTAGCAGGAATTTTGCATTTTAGTCACTTGAATTGGCTGAAAATTCTCCTGAAATAGAATTGCCAAACAGATTATTAACTGACAAAGTATTTAATATAAGATCAATATTCACCTTTGCCTTTTTACATTCTATTTTTTAATGGCTATTAAGTGCCTATATTCTTCATGGGTTTTATAAAATCATTCTCAGTGTTTAAAATATGAGGCAAAACAGCCCAAAAACGTGATTTTTATCATTTTCTACTCAGTCCTCCGTATAAAACTACTAGGAGGAAATAGCATACTCTTGCCTATGTATTTGGAGAGAATTAATAGGTATAAACTATTTTATCAAGAAAGCAAACCTCATTGTTATGTGAGGCCAGTAGTGTTTCCTCCATTCTTCCATGTTGAATTTTAGTGCAGTAGCAGGCTACTTAAAATAAGTTACAAAGTCACATTGCCAAATTGTTTAAGGTACTTATCAGAAATGAATGCACAGTCACAATCTAAAATGAAAATAATTTGGATATTAGGTATAACAATCTCTCAATCCTTCTCCATAAGGAACCTAAGCACTGAGCTGAATCAAATTTAATTTTGCTGCCTCTACAGTATTGTTCTTCCTATTTCCTATTTTTTAGAGTAATTGGAAACACAGAATAGCCCTTTTTCCCCAAAGGTGAGCCTTTACTTTCGCAAAATGTCAAAAGAGCTTTTTATAAATTCATATTGTTATTTTGATATAGTATTTTATCACTAATTAGTGTAAATCAATAATTTAAAAAGCATTCAACACTTTTTTCCTAAGCATTTACATCTCCTATGAAAAATCTTTTTAATATAGCTTATTTATGAAATTGACATCCAAGTGTCAAAATAACCATGAAGACTTACATTTTCACACATTGAATTGAGGATTCAATCTGCCTTGGGGCGGTTGGAATGTTTTTTGCCCTGAGAGAGTGTATATAAAATTATAATTAAGTCCTATTAATGCTGGATTTTCATGCCTAGGACTAGTATAATGTTAAGCCTGTAAGAAATACAAAGTTTTCTACTATTAACAGAGACATTTCAATGTTAAAGATTAAATAAGCAAGAAAGACTAAATTTATTTACATCATTATCTTAGAAAAAAGCTTAAAATATTGAATAATAACATATTCAAATTACAGCTCTAAGAGTCAGTGCTCCTTATGTACGAATATTAAGTAAGGTAGCCAGTAGTTACAACATAAAGGAGAATTGCTCTTACAGTATTAGAACAATTAACTTCAAATTTATATTGACTGTTATTGCATTTTTCTTTAATAAACCATATTGATTAACTACTAAGGAGTATTAAGCAAGAAATATAGTGAGATAGTTTGCCAGATGTTAAAATTTATTTCTATATTTATCATTGATTATGAAGGAAATTTATTTACTCTGTTAGTGACTTTGAAACTGTTAAGTGAGTATTTTATCTGATACTCTTATTATAACACATACACCTTTAAGAACTGGAAACAATAAACATGATGAAAATTAAGACCATTCTACTCTGAAGCAACTTGCAAAAATCCAATCTGAACACAAGCTTGGGAACTAAGCCTACTAAGTTGGAAAGATATTCCCAAAGTAAAGAGAGATTGACCTCTGCCCACCATGTTTTCTTTGAGAATCAAGCACTACAAATCCAGATTTGGTATGAAGAATATCAGCCAGCAAATATCTGCTACTTGCTACTCATAAGGCCAAATTTAAACACTATTTCCAAGTTCCTTTTGAATACTAACAATATAAAAAGGATCTAACTGAAGATACAAGCATGACTGTCACTCAGTGTGGCATTTACACTAAAGAACAAAAAATAACGTCTCTGCTTTATTTACAAGTATTGTCACTGAACAAAATCAAAGTGCAAAATACTAGGATTTCCTCACTCTTATTTTAACCAACTTTGCAACAACAGTCAAAAGAGAAGGAAAATTCTTCTCTCTTAGAGATAAATAAGAAGATTTAGAATACTAACTTAGAAAGTATATCAGCAGTGTTTGGACTGTTTGGCTGTTGGTATTTCTTAATATGAAATAAAACACATAATTTTCATTCATAATTTTCATTTCATTTCACTACTCTGTACTATCCCACTAAGTCAGTCTGCCATTTTCCAAAAAGTACTGAAGTAAGAGGAAACAATTTACCCTCTCATGGCTGAAGAAGCAGAGGTTGTGTGTACATTTTATTGATAGCATCCTAATCTCCTTATGATTTTCTTCCAAAACTCTGCTTAAAGCTCTCCTTTACTGGTATGCTGTGACAACAAATGAAAAAACTCTGATAATATGCTGTAGATCCACTTATATTGCTAATGCAGGCCAAACATTATTTTCTGGCATTCAATCATTTCTAGTCACAATAATACTATATTTTTTTTTTGCTATCCTGCTGGTGAAATCTTAACTGCATTAGGTACACTACAGCCAAGAGAGCTTAAGTAAAATTAGGTTCTTTCTCATGTTTGCTGCTCTACAAACACATGATGCTCTATTCATTCCCAAGAGTTTATTTTATATAGGAATTGAAACTGCAAAATGCAGTTATGGATGAATCATTATAATAAAGTCAAATTCATCTTCCATTTAGTGCAAATGGTATGATTTACTGTGCTCCAGAACATTTCTGGTTTTTTCTGAAACAGATTGTGGTGAAAATTATCTAGCACTCCCCTGTACCAAGTTTCTTGCAGTGCAAAAAATTACAGTGCCTGCCCTCTGAAAAGTTCTTTATTGGGATGAATAACTGGGGCTGGGGACACCATTGCAATCTTAGTGCTGTCACAGAGGGAAGACCTGAAATGCAGGAACTAGACATATACCTTTTTCCACATCACAAAGCTATCAGTTTGACATCATTTTCTTTCAAACACTGGCAGCTGAGACCTACCACTGCCACACGCAATTTATGCATGAGGTTTTCAAAATTAGCATGCATCCCTAAAGACATCAGTGAGATTTCTGCCTTTTAGTGGACCTGATATTTTTTGGAAAATAAACCCAGTTTAGTTATCCCGGGTTTTCCAGACAGCAAATCTGCAGCCAAATGTCTTACTATGTTAGAGGTCTAGGATGTAGCATAATGTCAGTGTTACAGAAATTGTGAACAAGTTGATATTTCTGAGATTTTTACCTTTCTAGAATATATTTTAGTGTTAATTTACTTCATATTTGAGACAGACTTCCTACACACTTTCAGTCCTTGGACAGCTAGAGATAGCTGTATAGCAAATACCTTTGAAACCCCCCAACCTGCACTGAGTTCCTAGCAAAGGAAATGGGATATCAAGGGGGAAAAAACAGCGTGGAGGAGGCACAACAAGTCTTCTTCAAGAAATTGATGAATAGAAATTATTCTTTTTCAATTTTTACAGCTTATACATGAAAACTGCTGGACAACAGCCTTATCTTATTTAACCATATTAAGGGTAGTGATGCCAGTATTAAAACACATTTTCTGTGGCCAATAGAAAGAAAATGGGGAGGGGAAATGTCCCTTACTTTGAAGTGAGCTTCTAATAATTCATTACTTTCAGAGAAAAAAAAAATGGAACGTATTTCCCTGCTTATAATTTTCCAAGGTACAGACAAAAAGAAATCATAAGTATTAAACATTGGCATGTTGAGAGACTGTGGAAAAGGTCATTATTTGGAGCTATGTGTTAAGAATTATGTTTGCACTTAATTATATCTTATTTAATAAAATTTTCAGAAATAAAATGACTTCCAAATCTTCTAGAGCTATCTTGATCGTATTTATGAAACGCATCAATATGAAGTTATTCACTTCCATCATGGCTGCTAGCAAGACGTAATGCTGTTCAGTGGGAGGTTCAAAGCATCTGCTGTGAAAAGCACTGGAGCTGATAAGCAGTGACAATTTATACTCCCATTGATTTTGTATAAATCAGAAAAGAGAAAGAAAGAAACATTTTCATGTTTGAGAAGATGACAGGAAGATGAAAAATAGAATATGTGAATTACCATTACTGTTTCTGAAACACTACAATTAGCAAAATTGGTCTAGATGACCTGGAACTATCCTGTGGATATCATTTAAATATACAGTAGATAGATTATACTAAATGAAAGCAAATTACCCCCAGAAACTATGAAAGAGAACTATCATGTCTTACTAGTACCAGTCAATATTTTTCAAGTGCAAAATGCAAAACTTAAGGAGATCCAGGATTTCATATGATTTCATAATCATAATTTCATAATCCTATGGTTGTTTACTTTGCCTGCAAGCACCTCCAAAAATTCAAAACTGAAAATATTTTTTAATTTTCCTCCTGAATTGCAGATTTTCTTGAAACTCTAAATATATTCTAAAAGTTGTTATAACCCAACAAGGGAACACAACATCTTGAAATGACAAGTTCACAGGTATGGTGACAGAAACTAAGCAGCATCCCCTTTCACACCAATAAGGAAAAATACATATGATTTGTGAGCTCTTAACATTCTTGTGCCACTGTCTATGATGACAGCTGGGTACCACTAAAGGGGAAAAAGGCTGAACACATGGCATTTTAAATGGGAGTGGGGGGTAAGTAGTGTTAGCTGTTGTAATCACGCTATTAATCACACCATTTTGAGTGGCTATTGGTCATTCGACTGCTTATCATATGAACAATGAGGACACAGCTTATCAATAACAAATTCTTTCAATATACAAAAATTATTCACTTTTTTCTCTGTGTTTTTTTTTTTACCTCTCTAATAAGAATTTAGGGATTTTGAATTTCACACTGTTTCTTCAGGCAACATTATTTGGTGACAATGACGTATTTTGATTTCTTGGTCAAACAGTTCATTTTAGTAGTTTTAAGAAGCAAAAGAAAGCATTTCAGATTTTTTTAAAAAGCATGTCTTCAATTTCTAAGTGTAAAGCAACATAAACAATTTGAATCATACAGTAAAAGTATTGATTTTACCTTCGGGGAAAAAAAACACACCAAACCAAAACAAAACAGAAAAACTGACCTGTCCTGCACTTTCCTATTCCATCTTTCATTTACAAATAATAAAATTCAACTGAAGAAACTGCTGTAATCATATACTAATATATTTATCTATAAAAATAAGTGTGTATACACATGGAGCACATATATTCTCTTTTAATGTTGTCATGACTATATACTGTGCATCTAGATCAAGTCAAGACCATAAACAATTCAGAGCTGCATTCTGTCTAAATGGGTCACTTATAATGAGAAAGCACGACATTTACATGTAGGAAGCAGATTGATCAGGGAGCAGAAAATCAGAATATGGCATCAGTGGAAAAAAATATGCCTTTACAGGCAATTAATGCTAAATTCTTAGGCAACTTCCTACATCCTCCTCAAAAATGGAAGTGAGTTAAAAAAATGTGAAATGAAAAGAATAAAAATTTAACATAGCAAATATTCAGTAGGATTACCCTTTGTGCTTGCAGTAAAGAAAAATGCAAAAAGCCTTGCTTCCTTTCAGTACTGTTATGTCGCTAGTACAGAATAACACTTAAGTGAAAAGACTGAAAACACTGTGTCTCCCAAAGATCCACACATTAATTAATTGTCCACAATCACTTTAAATTGGACTTTTAAGTGCTAACATATCCCACAACATTCAGTTGTTTTCCAGCAGATGCCGTGTAACAGAAATGCTCTGAACATGCTGTGTACATCTTGCTAAAGCAATTTCAGCTGCAGCCTGCAAAATTAATTTCTGCAAAATGCAAATCTGTGCCATGCAGATATTAGAATGATAGCAAGTCTGCTGCAATACATTACAAAACCAAAGTGGCAAAAAGGCAGAGGGAAATTTCAATACTGCCTAAAATATACAAAATATACCCCATGTCTTTGTTCAGTCTGGATACACATTCAAGGTGTAAATACTGGTTACATTGTTAGATATCCAACTGCAACCAGCTCCAAATATTGTGTGAGTAGCTCTCTCATAGTTCACACTAGACTCCCTTGACCCAGCTAGACAAGCGTGAAAACGTGAAATAAATGAACATTAACAAAGACTAGTCTGGAAAGCAGGCTGCATTAAATGCTCGCAACATTATTTTTATAGATGCAAAATTTGCTACCTAGATTCTTTTTATACTAGGTATCAGCTGGCAGTCACTCTTTTAATGCTATGTGCTGCTGCAGAGAGAAAAATTAAGTAAATTATATGAAAATAATATGTCTTTCCCCATCTGCCACATACAGATATTCCCCAACCTTACAGCACGTTGCTAAGGCAAATAAAGAACAGCAAAAAAATTACCTCCATGCAAAGAAAAAGCAATTGTAACACAATACCTTTCTGTGTTTGTCCCTCTTCCATATTCTCTTCCATGGCTACCTTTCTTCACTAGAAACAGCTACAGAGAATTAATCAAAAGCTTCAGTCAGATGTAGGAAAAAGTGTGGATTTTTTTTTCCCTGGGAAGCTCCAACAGCAGAGGCTTAGGCAAGTCCTCAGAGCTTAGCTAAGGCTCCCTCACTCTCCTTGTTTGCTTGGAGACAGGCTGTCAAGTGTAATTTCATTCAAATTACTCTTCCGTGAAGATTATCAATTTTTCTTCTCAAAGCTGCCCATTGTGTACCACTGTAAGCAGGTATTCAAATGAACAGTCTGTGAATTTTGGGGGGAAATTTGGTCTGAGCCCTTATGGCAATGACACCGATTCATAAGCCTCACTTTGCATATAAAATGGAGTAAAGAAATTGAGGTTTGTATTGAAATCTGTGTTTAAATTGGAAACAGGCTGTACTGAAAACAGATGGAGGAGTGTCCTCCTAAGGGGAAGCAGACCACCAACCCATAATTCCCCCTATTTGCTACTGAAGTGGGAAAGCCCAAATGCCTGTGGGTTCTTTATGCTGCATTACTTGTCTTTCTCTCTCTCTCTCTCTCTCTCTCTCTCTCCCCCCCCCCCTCTCCCCCCCC